>JAUTDX010006155.1:0-29345 GCA_030844895.1 Ambrosia x helenae
TATGTTGTACATGTTGCTTCTTAAGTTGTACGGGAATGAAAATTACTATCCTAGCCGTCACTCTTCCTTAATAAGATAATATAGATATATTATATACTTAGTAATTAAAAAAAATCAAAATTTGTGTATTGCACATGTTTTATAAAATTTAAGTTGAATTGTTTATATGACTATTATAAATTTTGTTTAGTCCAAATTTGGTAGTTTTAATTCCAATGATTGTGTTTTCAAATTTGGTAAGTTTGACATGTTTGTTGAAATCATAAAATTTTTAGAAGGCAATGGAGAGATTTGGCTAGATATGTTGTTTTGGCTAGATATATGTTGTTTTCCACATCAAATGTTGTCGTTTTTTTGTTTCTAAAATAGGTCCAAGTATAGGTCGGTAACAAGGAAAGAATGGATTGTATCTCCTGTATATATGGTGTTAGTTTTTTTTTGGTCGGCGGGTCCTCGCTTTGAGGTCTAAGCCATGGTGGTTGAATGAAAGTTAATTTTAAAAAAAAATTAAGATAAGTTAAAGAAATTGTTATTTATTGATTAGAATTGAATGCATGTTTGAATATGAGATTTGAAAATTTGAATTTCGAAATGCTTAAATAAAAATGAAAAGTTTGACATCATTGAATTTTCAGTTAATACTGGAAGAAAATAAATTTTCGTTTTTTTTTAATTTTAAAGTTTGACATGAGTAAACTTATTAAATTGAATTAGTTTTTTTAAAACTAAAAGAATAAATGGAGGTGACAAGTGGAAAAGTCTGATGCAGATACTCTCGAATTGGGCCATGTGTGCAAGAGTGTCAAAGCTTGTGTCAAAAACAAGAAAGGTTTGTGTAGATCATGGTCGTCATGGTGTGCATATTGTATTTACGTAATACAATTATGCACACCATGGTAGGCTTTGGTTGTCGGTTAAAAGTACAAGTATGTTCGTTGGCTAGCACGATTAGTAGCGCATGCGATATATAATTAGTGGTACACTCAAAAGCCATTAGTGATTCCCGAAAACATACCTATGTACTAAGAGATCTCACATACTTGTGCAAGTTGTTTGACAACAAAAAAGATTTTGATCATTAACATTGGCACGGTCATGTCCAGCTACGCACACTCGTGCCTGTTGACAACTAATGATGAAGCAAACTATCTTCCATACGCACTTTCACATTTCATGTATGTGGAATCAAAGTCCTTGAATTAAAACACATCTGTATAAGCAAATGAAATGTAAAAGGATATTGTAAACTTATGTGATTGGCTGATTGCAAAGGATGTATGTGTGATAAAAAAAATCTATACCGTTTTCCACAAAACGCTTTTTAAATAAGGGTGTTATAATTTGGGAAAAATTACAGAAATGGTCATTTATGTTTACCTGTTTTTTCAATAGATGTCCTTAAACTTCAAAAGTGATGAAAATCGTCCTTTATGTTGTAAAATATTTCAGAACTAGTCCTTTAGCACTAACGTGGTTAGATTTTCTGGTTAAGTTTCGTCACGTGAGAGGCACGTGAGGGTATTACTGTCATTTCACCTCTTCTCTTGTTTTGATTTCCCCCCATTTATAACCCTCATCCCTGAACCAAACACCCCATTCGATCAAAACGAAATTAGGGTTCTTAAACTCAAACGATCAGATGTCGAGGCAAGTGTTCTGTGAATGTGGTAAACCAGCAATCGTTCTCACATCCTGGACTGATAGAAACCCAGGTCGCCGGTTTCTTTGCATGTCCTGATCAGGTAAGTTGGTGGTGTTTGTATGTTTAAATTAGGGTTACACCTAATCATCGATTTCTGATACAATGTTGTATGTATAAATTAGGGTTCCAGATGTAGATTCATTGGGTGGTGTGAAGAGAACTGCCAAAGATGTGGACATCATACCTGGTTTGTTAAGATCCAAAAACAACTTGAAAAGAGGGAGACCCATCTGATGCTCGAAAAAATCCAGCTTCAACAGGAGATCAAGCTACCAAGGAGCAGGCTACCAAACTGAAGAGGTTCTTGGCTATCAGTTGGTTAGGATTTCTGGTGTATTGTGTTCATGAATCAGTAGTGTATGTATTAGAAGCAGTATATGTAGTAGATGATAGGGTAGCATGATGATATGAAGCATGTATGATGCTGCTTGTTTTGTATGAAGTTGTTTTTTTAAGAACCTCTTTTGTAAGAATCTATTATGGCAATGAAAGTGCATAAAATGCACATTTTGGTATTAATATGTAGATAATGGGTCAAATGCAGATAATAGGTCAAATGTACAGGTTTTGTATAATGGGTCAACTGGTTTTTGGACAGTTTTGTATAATGGCTTAATGGGTCAAATGGTTGAGTTTAATGGGTCAAATGTACTGGTTTTGTATAATGGCTTAATGGACAGTTTTGACAATGGGTCAAATGGGTTGAGTTTATTTGGACAGTTTTGACAAGGCTGCACATTATGTCTTAATGGACAGTTTTGACAAACCATAAATGGGTCAAATAGACAAACCTAACTAAACAACCAAATGCAGATTATCCATAATATCATTCATAAACATCCAAAAAACATAGATTCAGTACATACCATAACCATTATCCAAAAACACATAAAAGACCATAAGACCCTACATAATGTCTGAAAACATCCTAAACATATTAAATACCATAAACATTGTTTAAAACACTTCCAAAACTAAAAATTAAACCCTGCCCCTTGTCATTGTTACCCTGCACTCCCACATCAGTCTTCTTTTTTCTTCCCCTTTTCCAGGCTTCTTACCCTGAACCTTTTGCACCTTCTCAGTCTGGCCCTTACAAGTCCTTTGGTTATGACCTGGGTTTCCACACTTGCCACAAGTTGTCTTGGTGTTCTTCTTTGATAGTTTTCCTCCTCTTGCAACATCTTCCATTTCAAATGCTGACCTCTTCCTTACTTTCTTTGGTCTACCCACATGGGTGTGATGATTAGGTGGCAACAAAGTTGTTGGAACATCACACTTAGGCCACAGAGCCCTGCCATTAATGGGGTTGATCTTGAAGGAGTAGACTTGTCTCCACCTCTCCATTGTGTACACTGGATTAACCCAGCTTTCCAATGCACCAACTCTGCCACCATTAGTAGATTTGAACCATAAAGCAGCCACCACATGTCTACATGGCATCCTGTGCATACATACACAATCATTAGTAAACAGAATTCTAAAACATTAGTATCAACCATAGTAGATTCTTACCTGTTATTTCCCAACCTCTACATGCACAAGTTTTCTGTCCAAATCAACAACTCTTGTGTGACCTGGTTTTCCACTAACCCCATATTTATCTCCCCATTCCACTGAACATTGTAAAAGGTAGCATCTTTCTTAATTGTATCAAACATTTCTGTTGCCCTAGGTGTCAAAAGTCCTTCACTGGTTTCTATATCCTTCAACACAACAACAATTCTCCTCATACAATACTCCCTAATGTACTCTAGGGCATGGATAATTGGCTTGTCTCTACCTTCCACAATCTTTCCATTGAATGATTCACACATATTGTTAAGTAATATGTCAGTTTGTCCCCTACCTGTGATTCACACATATTATTCTAATGGGCTTACCAATCAAAACAAATACTTAACATAGAATGTAAAGTTCATACCAGTAAAATGAGACCTACTCCAGTGCAGAGGTGGGATTTTGGACAACCACAAATGTGCAGCCTTATTCACAGCCTTTAACTCATTCATGGCAGTAGTAAACTCTGGTATAGTTGTTGCACTTGCACATTTCCACAGTAAATCTTTATAAAGCTTGCCTCTGAATGTTGGCTTCATATTCTCATGAATGTGCCTAAGACAGTACCTGTGGTCAGCACAAGGATACAACCTTGAAAGTGCAGGAAGTAGGCCCTAGTAAGCATGTAAAGAAGTGTTATGTCATTAATAAGTATGTAAATAATAATCATTAAGTATGTAAAGAAGGGTTACCTTTTGCCTATCACTGATGAAAGTGAAGTTTGAGTTTCTACCCAAGTCTAAGTCATCACCCAACAGATCCAAAAACCATAACCATGCATTGTAATTTTCTGCTTCTACTATTGCATAACAAACTGGATAAATACCATTGTTAGGGTCAACACCCACTGCACTTAAGATCTGGCCAGGATAAGGCCCTTTCATGAAAGCACCATCTAGACCTAGAAAATCCCTACCTATTGCCTTAAAACCCTCTTTCAAAGCACCCAAACAAACATATATCCTTTTGAACTTTCTTGTATTTTCAGTTGTATCAGTATCTTGTTCAACTTCTATTTTAACAGTAGTACCTGGGTTTTTATCTTTCAACTCCAACACATAATCCCTCAACATAGCATACTGTGATGTGTAATCCCCTTCCACCATCTTCTTTGCTTGTGACTTAGCCCTATATGCTTTCATCCTAGAGATCCCAACTTCGTATTTCCTTTGAAACTGTTCTTGAACAGCTTTAACAGGAATATCTGGATTTTCCTCAATCTGATCTAAGAGTTGTTGAGACAGAAATGTAGATGTGCAAGCTGTAATCTTTCTGGTTTGAACACATTTATGTTCATCAACTAAAGTCTTGACCACCCACGATTCATCCTTCTTAACTTTAGATACTAAAAGCTGCCAGGGGCATTGAAACTGTGATGGATTTGTTTTATTGCCCCTCCCACCAACATTTTGATCAGAAGACCCTTTAACTTTACCCTTGTTAACATGAGGACCCTTGTAAACCCCCTTCTTAACAGCAGCCCCCTTAACTTTATTTTTGTTCACAGCAGCCCCCTCAACACCATCCCCCTTTGGTTTTTTAGCACTTTTCCCTTTGGCTGGTGGTTGACTAGCAACATGAACTCCAAAGTCATCAACCTCAAATTCTGGTAAACATCCATGACACTCTGCCCTAACCCTTCCCTTATCATTTTTAATAAGCACAATTTGCCTTCTACTCTCAACAGCATATTTTTTTTATCAATTTCTTAACTTCAGCTTTAGTTCCAAAGACTTGTGACACATACAAAATAGCTCTATTCTCAGTTGCTTTTGCCTTTCTAAGTCTGTTTAGCTGTTTTCTCCTAACACTTGTTTCATTGTCATCAGATTCTGACCCACTTGGGAAGAAATCATTTTGTAACCCTTCATCATCAATATCCCAATCATCATGTTGATTATCTACATTATCATCCACATCATAGTCAAC
This sequence comes from Ambrosia x helenae, assembly GCA_030844895.1. Classification (NCBI taxonomy): domain Eukaryota; kingdom Viridiplantae; phylum Streptophyta; class Magnoliopsida; order Asterales; family Asteraceae; genus Ambrosia; species Ambrosia x helenae. The sequence goes on from JAUTDX010006155.1 coordinate 5,192, forward strand.
ATGCAGTCTGTAATCACTCATATCTACATCATGATAAGGCATCAAATTGTTTTCATCCACTATGTAGTCTGAGTCACTGTCTTCATTATCATGTGCTTCTTCCTTATCACTCCCATCACTGTCATCACCTACTATAACTTCTTCATCAACTACAGGTCCAGTATCATATACAAACATATCCTTATCAACCTCCAATTTAGTTAAACTACAGCTACCAACCTTAGCAGAATCTCCAGCATCAGCATTTTCAGTAACACCACTAAACTGCCCACCATCAACCTTAGAAGATTGGCCTACATTAAGGTTTCTTACAACCTTTAACTTTGCAGGGACTATTGCATAAGGGTTAATTTCATCTATTTCTTCAATGGTAACAGTCCTAGGTTTACTAGGTGACAACAAAAAGTCTTTAATGTTTTCAATACCATGAATACTATAGACATTGATTATCTTATGCATTTCCACATGTTTGGATAAGTTCAAAACATCTTGATCAGAACTTAAATCCTCTAATCCATCGTCTAAATTCTTCTCAGGATTTTGAAAATAGTAGTATATAGCATCAACACTAGAATAACCTAACAGATTTACCATGTCTGAAATTTCATGCATTGATAGAAGATCGATGTCAATGTAGTCCACAAAGTCGATCCTACCTCTTTTATAAGTACGTCCTGAACTCTTGGTTAACATTCCACCATGATGAAGTCGTATGGTGAACAGATTAGGCATATCATCTGTAAACAACCAAAAAAAATTCAAATTTATTTTAAAAATTCGATCTTTTCAGTTAAAAAAAAAACCAGACTTTACTAGGTCAGACACTTACAATATGGTTCGTATTCATCATCATCTGGTTCACGAATAAACCATCCTTGTGTACTATCTTCGTTATTCGCCATAGATTCAGGGTTTTTGGAGTGGATTTGAGGGTGAAAGTTTAGGGTTTAATATGTTTAGAGGGTGCTTGATTGAGGGAATCTGTGTTATCAGGGAAGGGGGAAGGGTTATAAATGGGGGGAAATCAAAAGAGGAGGTGAAATGACAGTAATACCCTCACGTGCCTCTCACGTGACGAAACTTAACCAGAAAATCTAACCACGTTAGTGCTAAAGGACTAGTTCTGAAATATTTTACAACATAAAGGACGATTTTCATCACTTTTGAAGTTTAAGGACACCTATTGAAAAAACAGGTAAACATAAAAGACCATTTCTGTAATTTTTCCTATAATTTGACAACTCTTTTCCAAACTATTTCTCTAAATAAGTACAATCAGTCATTTTGTCATTACTCAAATAAGGTCACTATGAACGAAATCAAGTGTCATGTTAAGATGTTCACAACTGGAAGAACACAATCAGAATGCACAAAAGTGTTTAAAACAGCATCTTAAAATGTTGTTACAATTTAGTACTATCTCAATATTTTTTATTTTTTATAAAATGTTCAAGTTATGTTTTATAACTTTTATTGTTTTGCTATGTGGGCTTATGTGAGGATTGGGTCCATTGGCTGGGCTTGTAGCTGATGGATCAAAACAGTAATATGAACCACATGATCATCCCTCTAATTAAAACGAAAAGAAGATAAAAGTAGTATCAAACAACCTTAATATGGATGCTTAAATTGAGTTAAGATATATGAAACCAACTATCAAGTAATCACATGATCAATTAAAATGCATTTTACATGTACCAGATATAGAAATGGACCGAACAATGTTCCACATCTAACAATTTACTACAAACACAACCAAAAGAAAATCAGTATGCCCAGAAAATGCAACTAGGTTCAAGTCTTGAATGTTTAATTACAATCTCTGGCTCTCCCACCACAGTGTTTCTACGTAAATATTAACCCATGAAATTCATAACTTAGTTCAAGCAATGAGAACAAGAAATCAAATGTGAAGCTTGCAAAAACTGAAGTTTAAAGTGTAAAGCTTTTAAAAATCAATAACTCTCATGAGGCCTCAAATCACCGGTGTCTTGGTTCACGGATGGGGGGTTGTCAAGTGACTACAACTCAACGGCCCAAAGGCTTAGCCGAATGACTCAAGTAGGAGACGGTAGGATATTAGTTGAGTTCCGATTTAACCATAATAATTAGGTACGGAGTATTTTTTTATTTATCATTCAACTGGTACGTTGGTTAAATATTGTATATTTATATTCACTTTTTAGAAGTAGCACTATAAGCTGCATTTGCACCATCAAAATTAAAACACAACTTCCGAATAATATTTTCACACAAGCAGAGAGTTGTATCCACCATAGATACACCAAAAGCCTACCATGGTGTGCATATTGTATTTACGTAGTAGGATAATATTAGCAAAATAAACAAACAAACAAACAACTAACCATATTCTGATTCACATATCATGGCATGAGAGTGCAACAAGCAAGAACTTATCGTTGTGGCGGGAAATAAGGATCTTCTTTGTTCAGGTAAATCTGCCATAACTGTTTTGAGTATTTAATTGCAAGTGTCCTGCATAGTTTGATCCCGTTCGCGTCATATTCTTTCAATTCTTCCACTGTTTTGCTAACATCGCCATCCTCTCCATCCATGAGAAATTCTGCCAGCTTACCACCCCTACAAGATCATGCACACATACATTTAACAACATTAGTAAACACAAACTATGGAATCATGAACAGTGATGGATTTAGTTGGGACACAGTTTTTTTTTTTTTTTTTTGTAATAAAATTCACACCTGGATGCATCACTCTTGCTAAACCCTCGCTCGTTTTCGTATTTTGTTTTCCTAATAGCTTTCTCATCATCTGTTTGTCGCCTATAAATAGCACAAACCGCACTCATACACAACTCAGGATCTTTACCAAAATCAGATAACATATCCCCCATTAGAACCCACTCGAAATTCGTAATCCTTTTCCTGCCAATCTTCTCCAAAGTTGCTTTATATTCATTTAACACATCTTCGGACTCATCAGCGCTATGATCACTACTCTCAGAATCATAGTTAGAAACACTTTCAGAACTATCAACGATAAATCCACCCAAACTTTCACCTTCACTCTCATTCTCATCTACGCCATCATCATCATCTTCCTCATCCTCACTTGATACAAAGGTTCCATTCAAGTCAAAACTGGTTTTGTCTTCTTTGTTTTTGGATTCTTGTTTTCTCAGCCTCGTTCGGTGCCTCCTACTTTCATTTTCATTCACATCTTCCTCCGAATCTGTGCTAACCCGGGTGCTATGTTGTGTTTTGAGCGTGCAGAACGAAGCATTGTAATCATAACTGTCCTCATCATCACTAGTAATGGTTCTGGCAGCCTGTTTTCTTTTAGCACTTCTGGTATTCGATGAATGAACTCTAAACTTGTCCACATGTTCTTCATCCATATGTTCAAGATTAGCCTTTTGGAAATCGTTCTTGGAAGAGCGTTGATTATTAGTCAAATCACCATATTTTCTTGAACCAGAAACCGTTTTAACTTTTGGAATCTCGTTATCATTTACATCCTCATCACTAATATCGATAACGCCATGAAAAGGGGACTGAGCAACGCCTGGAGTAGATGCAGCCATCTTCTTATTGGGGCATCCGTCTTCCTCAAATGGTAACCATTTTCTAACCGCGCTACAAAAAGCTTCTTTTGTTCCTGTTGAGACCACATTAACATCCTCTTTGACTTTCTTGTTCATGTCCTCATCATCAATAGTAATGATATTGGCAGCCTGATTTCTTTTAGCACTTCTAGCAGTCAATGAATGAACTCTAAACCTGTCCATATGTTCTTCATCAATATGTTCAAGGTTAGTCTTTTGAAGGTTTTTTTCGGATGCATGATCACTTATAGTCAAATCAACATATTTTCTTGAACCAAAAACCTTTTTAACTTTTGGAATCTCATTATCGTTTACATCATCATCGCTAATATCGATAATGCCATGAAAAGGAGAGTGAGCAACGCTTGTGGTTGACGCCGCCATCTTCTTAGAACGTTACAGTAAGTCCTGATACTTTCAAAAGAAAATTTGATAACCTATCATACAAAAACAAGTACATTTGAGCAAATTTGTTCAATTAGCGGATCAAGGGTAATAAACCAGAATATGTTATCTCAGGAAAAATATTCACATGTAAAGTAAAATCATTTAACATAACAAATATACGTAAAACATAACGTATCATCATATGCTACCCGAAGTCCATGTGTGAATAGGTGTGCAGAAAAATTACACTAACCCGTTCCCCATGGTCACATGTTAACATTATCCTATGGACAAATTAACAATGTGAAATTTTAAATAAGTAAATTAGTATTTATATTAGAAGTTAGTTCAGTTCACACCCTATAACAATTAATATTTCCTGCAATATACAAATGTCTGCTGATGTAATGTAGAATGCTAATTCACAGATCAGTTTTTATTTATTTGTTCAACATTGATTCTCCAACAAGGTGGTATCAAAGACTAGGTGGTCTGATAAAGTTGGGGGATAGAAATCAAACAATTCTGGGCATAGATGGAGTAAGGAAATAAGCAGACCAGATAAGATGAAATCGAACAACGATCGCAAGCAAAGACTGCCAACATCAAAAAATGATACACAGTTTAATATTTCTGCATCAAAAATCGGTATACAGTAATAGATTTCTGCATAAAATATGTTTAATGTTATACAGTTTACATATTCTGTATTAAAAACTGTTAAAAAGAAGTTTCGAAGGTTACAAATTGAAATAATTTTGATAAAACAAATCTGAAGAAATCGAGTCTAGGCAGATCCAGAAGAAATCAGAAAGTTTCATCAACCAAGATCAGAAAAGAGACGAGGAAACAGACTGGGCATGATATTTGGATAGAAGTTTGGATCAATACTTTATATCAAACAAACAACACCACATGTTTGACCTGAAAATGGGTTAATTTGTCTGAAAAGAAGACATGGAACAGAAAGCATCACAAAAGGATTGAAAATGCAGTGGATTGTATAATTCACAACAGTGAAGGTTTTGACAAAATTGGATTGAAGTATGATGCCTAAGGTAGAAAGGCAACTACATCGTAAGTTTTGTTTATTGAACTTAAATGATAAAGGAATGAAGGAAGTCTGATGTTAACACTAAAGCATATCACAGGAGACCTCATACATGACAAGAACCATAAAGAAACATGGCTGCTAGAAAGCTGCAGTGCACATACAGATTAGGCACTGACTCCAAATATATTATGAAGAGTTGAAGACTCAAGTTCTAGTTTAGCTAAAAAAATGTAGAACACAGTTTCCGATTTTAACAGTATTGATATATCATGAACAAGTGAGATTGTAACATAGAAAAACTTGGAATTTCTGATTAGGGTCCGTCCCCGTTCAACGTTTACAACGATTGGTTATATATCAATACTACATACCGATGTGTCGATTAGGAATCGACACAACCCTATATGATTACAACAATGACCTCTTAACTAATAACAAATACATAGACTCTTAACTAGATAGTGGAATTAGGGCTGCAAACGAACTGAACTTTCAGCGAACAGTTCATGAACCGTTCGGCGGAAGTTCGTTTATGTTCGTTCGTTTAATAAATGAACGAACACGAACAAAAAATTATGTTCGTTTAGTTAAACAAACGAACATGAACATAGGTTGCGTTCGTTCGTTTATGTTCGTGAACGTTCGGTAACGTGTTCGTTTATGTTCGTTTGATGTCTTCAAGTTTACGTTCGGTAGATTACGAAAGACTTCAAGTTTAAGATGTGAACTTAGTTTTTTGAGACACTACTTTATTGCGTTTACCAATATTATGTTGAGTATCAAGTATGTTTGTATAATTAGGTTATATTTTGGGTGGTTCTAGATATTTGTCTTAATATATGTGAAATTGATCTTATTCGAAAGTTAATAATGTCAGTTTGTGCTTATTTTCGTTCATGAACACTTATTTGTGTTCGTCTGTGTCAATTTGTGTTCATGAACACTTGTTTGTGTTCATGGATGTCCGTTTGTGTTCGTGTGCGTTCGTGAACAAAATTAACAAACGAACACGAACAAAAGCATTTTCTTAACAAACGAACACGAACAGAAAATCTTGTTCGGTAAATGTTCGTGAACTGTTCGTGAACACATATATTCCTTATATATGTTTACAACAATGACCCCTTAATTAACTAATAACAAATACATAGACTCTTAACTAGATAGTGGGATAGTAGGGATTTTTTTTATTACAAATGGCGATAAAGTATACCTAATGACCTATAAGATAGCAGGATTTTCGTTTTGTTTATTAAATAAACGTATAAAAACAGCTTATTTTGATAAAAATATAATATAAATTATTTCTAAAATTTTCTGCTAGTGTATAATAGCTCTCGTTATTTCATCACTATATATTGCTAGGTCAAGTACAGTAGCTTGTCCCTATCGTGCGCTATTCGCTATTACCAACTATGCATCACACAAACTTTGCTTCACTTGTGTAGTTGTCTCACACAACTCCACTGGTCTTGATTAATTTGCACAACCATCGTATCAAATGAACTCGAATCGATCCATCTCATGCAGATTTTTTGGATAGTCAGATTTTTTCTTGGCAGTTGTATCACACAAAAATACAAGTAGATAATAAAGTAAAACTTCATCTTCCTTTTAACATTAACCATAAATGATAAATCACATTGCCAGAATCAAATATTTTGACCATGGATATTTTTTAACCAATCAGGAGGACGTAAATAATAAGTATGCATGTTTACTGTACATAAATTTATAACTTATAGAAAGAACCAAGGTTGGGTGAAATACCTGGATGGGGACAGAAAAATAAAAGAAAAACAAGGCGGCCAATGGTTCATCAATATAGCAAGATGTTCGGTTTAATGAGCCATGATTGATTGCTAGCTTAAATGGTTATCGGCGGAGATAACGGGAACCGTCAACGAGCATACGCGAGAACATTGGGAAAAATATGAAATTTAAATAGATTTATTATATCCTTTTATATATTTTAAGATCTTTTATCTTTTCGTAAGATATTGTTTCTTATTATAGAAACATCTTATTCATTTGAATTTATTAATAGGGAAGATATATTATACAAAACTTCTTAACGTAAAAAGCGTAAAAATCAATCTCAGCCATTAGATTAACAAGATGGCAGGATGCAGATTAAAAACCCTAATCATACTTGGGTTAAACTAACCAAGGGTAAAATAGGAAAAACCGTCTAATTTTTTTTCAAATCGTAACAACAAAACTAATTTGAACCCTAAATTTTCATCGTTTCAGATCGATTCACGTTCAGAATGATTACACAATTCAAAAACAAAAAAAATCGATTACAATGAACGAAAACGTAAGATCAGTATTTGAATCTAAAAATAATAAAAAACAGAGGATTAAAATAATCATATGAACAATTATGAATAAACGCTCATAATAGTTGTCGAATACTTTCGATTTTGTTTCAATAATTATGATTAAAAATAAAAATTAGGTTAAAAAAAGTTGCAGAGGAAGAAGATGAAGTTGGTGAAAAACAGAGGCTTTTAAAATCTCAGACGCACTCATCAAATTTACAGACGCACTCATCAAAATTTTCAGACGCACTCATCAAAATTTCAGACGCACTTATCAAAATTTCAGACGCACCAATTGAAATTTAGAAGCACTCATTAAAAAGTTTGGAAGCACTCATTAAAAATTTAGAAACACTCATTAAAAAGTTTGGAAGCACTCATTGAAAATTTAGAAGCACTCATTGAAATTTGGACGCACTCATTAAAAAGTTGGAAGCACTCATTGAAAATTTGGACACGCCCATTAAACGCACGTATTAAAAATTTGGACACACTAAATGATAATTTGGACGCACCTTTAACAAAAAAAATTAAACGCACCTTTAACAAAAAATAAATGCACCTTTCCAAAAAATAATTTGAAACGCACCATGTTTTTTGTTGCCTCATTTAATAATTTGGACACACCATTGTTTTTCGTCCACCAACAATTTCAAATCAGCTCCAACAAAACCCGGAGTTAACTTGGCGATTTTGACAGGATCAAAAGCACCTTCAAGTTTTACATTTCGGGTAAGTACACGAAGAATCTTTGTTTTAGCATTTTCATCTGGAACAGGTAAAGTGATCTCACGGTCGAAACGCCCAGGACATCTTAATGCCGGGTCAAGAGCATCAGGTCTGTTGGTAGCACCGATGACCAAAACGTATCCTGGTGTCCCATCCGCAGCGTTTGAAGTGGCATCCATACAGATCATTAGTTGTGTCACGATACGTTGATGGGAGTATACAGTATTGTTTGGTTCATGGGTTTGAAATTTTGAATATTGCCGAGGATGTAAAGAAATTGAAATGGATTCTTGTTGTGGGTTTTGATTTTTATTTTGGAATGTAACTGTGTGCAAGTGTTCGCGCTGCGTCTTATGGAGTTCCTTGCGTGGTGGTGGTAGTCAGATCTCGATTGGTTTGTTTCAAAGGAGGATGGGTTAGGTTTATGTTATGAAAGTTTAGAACAGGGAAGAGGAAAATAGGTTTAATTGTGGTTTAACTGTGGTTAGGTTAAATTGACAGGTGGCAAATTCTAGTGGCTTCCTAAACTTCTCACATTAAGGAACTTTGTACCCTATACTTTCTCTTATTATTATTATTATTATTATTATTATTATTATTATTATTATCAATATTTATATTCCAAAACTCAAATCTCATATGACACTTAAAGAGACCAACCTCCCTCTTAAGTGTGCCATGTGGCATGTCATGTGACATTAGATGATTTAAAAAGAAAAAAAACAATTAAAAAACAAATTTGGAGAATAGAAAATCCTACCTACTTTTTTCCTTCTTCATCTTTCTCTCCTCCTACACCATACGTGAAAACCCTTAAACATTTTTTTCTTCTTCATCTTTTAAAACATTTAACTCAGGTTTGAGTATTATCATCCCATGTCACATCACATTTTAAAACATATCTCTCCCCCGGCTTTAAAAACATTTAAAACGTTTAAAGAGGAGTCGTGAAACTCTCCTTAAACACAACAAAACAACAGCACAACAACAGTCCTAGAGAATAGCGGTCAGTCCAAAAGCACCTATAAGTGTCCTAGACATATAAGACACTAGTCAATAAGGTGTGTTTAACCGGAAAGTTGTTTACCCAACTCCCAACATCCCTTGTTAAGTTATTAATAACTTGAGTTTTATAATCAGCGATGTTATGTCCAAGTTAGTCGAGTTTGTTGCCACGAACCCCAATCACCGTCCGGTTTCTCACACACGTAGTTATTGTTATATTGCTAACATGAATCTTCATCGCGTTTACGTCTCCGACTCGACTCACTTTACCATATGCTTATTATCTTGCGGATAACGTACTAGGATCTTGTCGATAGAGACTTTATTTTCCCGGTAAGTATTTTCTTTATATTTTCCGTAAGCATATTCAATATGCAACTTATTTACAAAATAATGTTTTCTAAATCCTCCCGTAATTATTCTTATATACATACTTACATATTTTAAAACAATTACTTTACATCGTCAACACGGCGTCACGTCTTTATTTATTTACATCAACATCTTTAGTCTTCTTCGAATATTTGCATGTTTTCCTAATTAATTAACTTTATTTTATTTCTACAACAAGACATTCTGAAAATATAGTTAACTAATGCTTTTCACTTTACAACAAAATAACCCTTCAAAAACCATAAATTTTATTCTTAACACAACACTTTTATAAAAGTTATATTTTCACTCTAAACTTAGGAAAATATCATTTTCTCCCATTTAGTTTGTAAAAACAACTTTACACACTTTTATTTTACAAAATATACTTTTCCTTCACCATCTTTAGAAAAATATCAAGTTTTACACCAAACTAGTAAGCTATTGTAAATCAGAACTTCTATTTAGTGTTTCCAAACTTATTATTACTTAGGATGGTTTTTCTTACTTAAAATATCTCATCCAAGTGTTTAAAACATCTCCTTTATGTTCATAACCAGATCCATATCATATTTTATGAACTATGTATTTTTCCTGTTTTTTAAGTTGTCAAGATCATCTTCCTTGTTACTTTAAATCTCATTTTTAGACTAAACAACTAGATCCATGCGTTTAACCATCAACATCTTAACTTAGAGATCAAGTATCATTATCATTTAACCAAAAAAACATCACCATCCCCATCCCTGCCCCCTAGCCATCTATATACACACACACCTTTATTTTCCTTGATAAAACCTTTAGAAACTTATGTTGAAAACTTAAATTTCTTTTTTTTTTGTACATACAACTTGCATATTAAACACAAAATCAAGCTTCAAAAGAAACAAGGTAATGGATCCTTACTACTAGCTCCAAACTAGGGAAGATACCATCTGCTTGAGTTTTGAGGGTGTTTTTGTGTGTGAACCTCCTAGATTAAGCTCCTAACACCTAAGGTTTCTTGATTGTTACTTGTAGGAAGGTTGGTTTTTGTTGTTTGGTTGTAAAAAACGATGGTGGGGTGTTAGGGTTCGGTCGACAGTAGAACAAGAGGGGTTTGATGATGATGTTTCAAGTTCTAACACATACACACACACACACACATATATATAGGGCAAGGTTTAATAGAAAACCCTATCTTTTTGAGTAAACTCAATAAACTCTATTACAACCATTGATCAAGCATGATCAATGGTTGTGAGCCATGGTCCCACCTTTTGACCCACATTCTCATTAAAATATTACTAATAAAGTACAAAAAGGGTATAAGGTAAAATAAATTCACCTTCTCTCTCCATCTTGTCACATTCTCTCTCTTACTTTTCATCTTCTCTCTCCACCATTTCTCTCTCCACCTTATCTCTCCTACTTTTTTCTCTACCACTTATTTCACATATTAATTTAAAGATTCGGATTTATTAATAACGTATGTCACACGATCCCTTTAACACATGTTAGTTGCTCTCTTCAAACAAACTCCTTTCACACACATCACTAACACGTGTATTTGGTTCAAATAATTATCACGTTAATTTTGGACTAGTATAACAACATAAAGAACACATGTAAATAAAAATTTATTGCAATCAACATTGAGTGTAACAACTTAATTTCATATAAATCTAAACAATTAAAAAGATGATACAAAACTATCATAAACTAACATAAAAAAACATTGTGCTTCATTCTTTAATAATCGTCTTCGGTGTTATGCTTCATTCCTTATTAGGCATCTTCGGCTTCATGTTTCAACCCTTAGCACTCCATCTCTAGGCGATCCTTGTGCGAAGTAGCCGGCTTGAAGTCCAGTGGTTGTTCATAAAACCTCCTACATTAATTATTTTAAATAATTAAACATTTGTAACTAGCAAATGTTAATTGGGTCAATTTGGGTGTTAGTTGGAAATATACTAACATGTGTTAGCATCACTAACACCTGTTAATTGAACCATAGCAAGTATTAGTTGGGCATATACTAACATGTGTTAGCATCACTAACTCATGTTAATAGCACGTATTAGTGGGGCATATACTAACATGTGTTAGAATCACTAACACATGTTAATTGAACCCTAACACATGTCAATTGGAATAAATTCATCAGTAGGTACCATATATAACCTGTGTTAGTATCACTAACACATGTTAATTGAACCCTAACACATGTCTATTGTGATAGATTCATCAGTAGGTTCAAATACAAACATGTGTTAGAATCACTAACATGTGTTAATTAAGCCTTGAGACATTAGTAAGCACCAATACAAAAATTCAAAACCTTCACACAGAATAACATATGTACAAGAAAATAAAAAGTTAAACATTGTTATAAACAAATCAAATGATATACCAAAAAAAACCACATTTGCTATTTAACACATGTTAATTGAACCATAACACATGTTAATTGAGATAGATTCAGCTCCTAATTCAAAACTAAAAGACCTTAAAACAAAAAATATGCAATAAAAACACATTACCCAAATAAAAAAATGTGATCTTTTTAACATCCAATTTAACATAAACAAAATAATAATAAAAAATTAAAAAGGTTAACATAAGTTTTTTTTTTTCATTCAAGCATTTGATCAAACACTTGGTGTGCGAACAAACGATCCCCAAAATTGTTTATATATTATAAAATCATTATCCCCATTAACAACTTTATGATTCTATATAGAATTTAATGATTGATACTATAACTTTTTTGGATAATATGTTTTTAAAAAAGGTAAAATAGTATTATAATCAAAATAAACAATAGTTAAGTAAGAATGATGAAATGTTCTGTGAACATTTAGCTTTGGAGTGTGTTATCAACATCATCGAAACCAGATCTAGACAATTAAAGCCATTAAAATGCAGCATCATAGATTATCCAATGAACCAGACTATATCTATTTTAAAGCTGCGTTTTTTTAAATCCCATATCTTAAAATAGATTTACTCCACAGGAGCATTTCATCGAACCCAAAGGAAGAGAAAAATGATAAACTGGATAATCAACAAAGATGTCAAGTCTGACAAAAAAAAATGTTACTTTGTAGAAACTCACTTACCTTAACAGTATTGTATCCATCATGTGAAACAAAGCATACATCCATGACCGGTTGAAAGAACAAAGTGGTCTCTGTTGCACCACTACTGGATTTGTACATGTATTAGCACTTGGAGCAACGAGGTTATAAGGAGACAGAAGCATATATATATATAGAAGATCGTTGGTTGGTTATGAATAGATGGTGGTCGGAGTTGATGATGGTGGTGGAGGTGGTGGCTGGTGGTCGGAGGTGGTGGCTGGTGGTTGGTGGTGGTAACTGATGTGTGTTGTGGGAGGGAGAGAGAGAATGGTTGTTTATATAGGGTGGGAGGGTGAAAATTCAAATATTAAAAAGGGGGGAATGTTTAAAAGACTAAACTAACCTTAATGACATAAAATAATATATTGGTGAATGGGATATGTGGATGAATCTTAGCCACTAGATGAGTTTACTAGAGTTTACTCAATTTGGGTGGGTTTTCTCCCAATACTTCCCCTATATATATATATATATATATATATATATATATATATATATATATATATATATATATATATGGCTGGGTTATTTTGAGAACCACCTTCAGTTGCGAGAACCGTAGGAACTATTATAAGCCCTTGATCTTGGGTAATAAATGGTTGAGATCAAAAGTTAGTGTGTTTTGTCATCTTGTGAACCAATAACTTCCACCTCTATTATTATATTAAAAAGAAATGACTGAGGGGTGTTTTAGACATTTTAACCACCCCCAATTGGCAGTCTCTCTCTCATCTTCGTCTGTCTTCTGAACTTCTATCATCCTCTCACTTCATGGCAGTTTCTTGTTTTTGAAATTTGAAAATTCTACTCTGTGAAGCATTCTCTCTCACTTTTCATCAAAAGAAAAAACAAAAGGGAACAACCGTCGACGACAAAAATCGAAGAAAAACCGTCTACAACAAACCAAACGACTGATTATTGAACAGGGTATAGGTATGTTTTCGTTGTTTTTATAGTGATCAACGAATCGTTATTATAGAAAAAAAACCTTTCCTCTGTCTTCGTTAATAAAATGTGTTAATTTGTTTTCGATGATGCTATACAAACCCCTGCATTTTCTATTATTACTTTGGAGTAAAAATTTATTGTTTTCATCTGCTATTGATTAGGTTAGGGTTCAGATTTTTGTTGGTTGAACGTTTTTGTATAAGAAAATTGTATAAAGAATTTTGTTACTTTTGAGTTGAGTAAAAATTTATTGTTTGAACCTGCTACTGATTTGTTTAGGGTTCAGATTTTTGTTTGGTGGAATGTTTTTGTATAATATAATTGTTAAAATTGTTTTAGATCTTTGTTACTTTGGAGTAAGAATGAATTGTTTTAATCTGCTACTGATTGGTTTATGGCTCAGATTAATTTTGCTTGAAAATGTTATTTGCATTGGGGTAAAACGTAAAACTGATTGGTTTAGGTTTTAGATTTTTTGATTTGTTTCTGATGTTGTTATGCAAACTCTTTTCAGATCAATCTATAGAAAAAAAATGGTTAGGACAAGAAGCTCTAAACGAGACCATAGGGAAGTTTCAACAGTTGGAGACCAGAAATCCGGATTAAGAGGTTCGTTTCCAAATGTTTTTGATTTGTTCCTTTGTTAACATTCTGTTGTTTTATAAATTTCGATAGTGTTTTTGATTTGTTTCCTGATGAGTTGATGTACAGGGGATGCTGCGGGTGGACCTAGTACCGGTAAATGTATAAGTGATGCAATTTACATAGGATCGTCTACAGGAGAGGAGGGTACATTGCTTTCTGCCGGTGATCGCAAGAAAACCAAGCGACCAAGGCTCAAAAACAAATTGGAATTAGACGATGAGTATGTCAGTGAGACACCTCCGCAAAAAACAAATGCAAACCCTCCACATAAGCACTCATGGGGGAGCTTGAAAACACGGTCGTCGCCTAGACAGCTATTTTATGCACTTTCGAAACTTAGTAGTCGCCAGCGCGAGGCAGTTAAGGAGATGGGGTTTGGGGCGTTGCTGGGCTTTGCTGTCGATGGTATCCCGGTAAAACTAGCGCATTACGTGGTTGACGCTTTGCAGCCAGAACGGATGAGAATGAAGTGTCGTCAACGGGAGGTAACAATAGATGCTGATGTTGTCCATAGGGTGTTTGGTATCCCAACTGGTGGCGTTAAATTTTCATGGTTCACTGTGCCAGAAAAGTGGGACCCAAAATTAAAAATCTGGCGCAATCGGTACTCAATGCAGACTTATGTTTCGCCATCAATGATAGTCAGTATGATAGAAACTGATGATTACGAAGACTTGTTTTACTTCAAAGTGGACTTCATCATGTTGTTTGTGATGACAATGATATGTTCACACGGGAATGGGCTTTGTAGGGAAGAGATTGCAAAGTGCTTTACCAGCAAAACAAAGTTTGAAGGGATCGATTGGTGTGATTACTTGATAAGTTCACTTAAAACTTGTAAGCAAAAATGGAGACGCAGTGATCCAGGGAGCGCGTTTGCTGGGCCGTTGACCTTCTTGACAGTATGTTGGTTTGATAATCGTATGGAATTTATATAATTTTGCTTTGCACTAGTGTTTCATTTACGCTGTCTTATTTTTTGCAGTTACTGTACGTTGATAGCTTCGCGGTGGGCGGTATGAACACCCCGACAGGCGTTCGGGCTATGCATTACTGGTCGCTTGACCTGCTAAGCAAGCGTCAGGAGCATGAGATAAGCAATGGCGGGTTTGGTTTGGGGAGGTTAAAGGACGTGACTTCTGTCACCATCGAAGCAGGTTTGCAGTCTGATTTCGGGCATGTTCTTACTAGAGGAAGGGGTAACAACCTAGAGGTACAATTGCGCACAGCACGTGGAAAAGTTTATGGTTTCTTGAAAAAAAACATTATTAAAACTGATAAAAAAATTTATTTCAGGTGGAATTGCGCACGGCGCGTGAGAGTTTGTCGGAGTTTAAAGCATCAAAGTTGCGAATGGAAGGGATTTTATCATCTTTAGAGTCGCGTTATCCAAGTAACAACTGCATAGCTGGACTGAAAGCTGAGTACATCGAGGGACTAGCTCCCCCCATGGTTTCGTTGGCGAGAATCCGAAAGAGTTAGAAACGCCTTCGAAAGGAATAAACGAAGTTCTTAGGGATTTGGCTGAACAATACAACAAGTCAGCACCAACAGATGCAGGGCCCAGCTTTGAAGGTACTTTTCTGTTACAATGATTCTTAAAAAAAAAGTGTACAAAACAGAATTTTGGTAAAAAAAACAATTTTTTTACTTTCTCGTGTGCACAAAAACAGGAGGTGACGCAGGCTGGAGTGGGGCTGCTAGTGGCACCCCCTCGTCAAGTGAAACATCTGAGGACGGTGAGTGGTTGCTTACCAGGCTTACGCCTAAAAGCGGTAATCGGGTATCGGCAACTGATGGGTTGGAAACAGACACAATTCTTGGTGACAATACAGTTCCGCGTCTTGGTAAAACAGCACGTGGTACTTTCTTATCTGATTTTTCTCCTTACTAATATATTTTTTTTAACTTATTGTTGTGGTTGACTTTTTGCCCTTCCTATTGTGTGTGAACAACCAAAAAAGTTGTTACATGTGCAGGCACGGAAACAAAAAAAGTGGAGAATTCATGTTTGGCACCGGGGGTGAAAAATTTGAGCACCGAATCGGAGATAAAGGCTACTGGGCAAGGAGCAACCTCAATAGAGAAAGAAATGGATGCACACAGGCAGCGATTTGGGCTTGCAACCATATGGACGAGGAATGATTGTAAGTACCTTAGAGCTTTTGGAAACTCGTTATTTTAGTTTTGGAAAAGCATTACATTTATTTACTGGAAAAAAAAACACATGGCAGGTGCATCGAGTGCAGGTAAAACACCATTAAGTGAGCCAAGTTTTAGCCTTGGGCTGACGCAAGACATCACGACTGCTGCACAGGCAAGCGGTAGCCAGCCCAGTTTTAGCCTCGGGCTGACACAGGAATTACCAACAGCTTTGAGCCAGCCCAGCTTCAGCTTAGGGCTTACCCAAGAAGCCCAAGAGTCAAGTGCCGTTGTGGCAGGCAACATCTTGAAAACAGCTCAATCAGATGCCCCATGTAACGAGACAAAAGAAGGTCTGTTTTTTACACAAAAAAGAAGTTTGTACAAATTTTAACAGTTTTATTTTATATATATATAGGGGGGGTTTACACTGCTGTAAAAAATGTTGAAGAAAAAGGAAGTCCTTGTTACTATTTTATTATTTTTGGTTTTTATTTCAGTTGGTGTGGTGGCCACCTTAACAGAGCTAGCAGCTAAGGCAGAAAATTTATCAAAGGAGACTGTTCAAGGTTAGTGTTAACGACGTTTTTTAAAAATGCTTATGCATCGGTAAAATCTAACACTGGTGTAAAATATGACCAAAACCGGCTACTTACCGTGGGATGTCAAAATCTATAGTGGCTAGGGTACCCATAGTCCTGAACAGTGATACTGAGATAAGCATACACAGTACAAGAAGGGAGCTACTCGTGTGGGAATTCCTATTCAAGACTACTGAAAAGACAGAACTGATGGAGCAAGCAACAGTTGAGGCTAAAAAACAGTAAGTCGTCCGAAAAAATTTTAAAAAAAGTAATACTTGGTTTTAAAAAACATAATTCTTTCATCTACTTTATGGTGTTTTTAAATGCAGAAAGGACAACGCTGGATGTGGTGTGGATGAAACAGACATTGACCCGACCGAGCATTACCCGTAAGTTACAAAAAACCACCTCCTGTTCATACTTGGGGTTTCACAAAAATAAAAAGAAAATATGTAATAAACAGTCTAACCTCCCCCTACTAGGTATGTACTTTTTGAGTCCCGCTGTGGATTGCGGTGTGAGGCGCCGCTACTACAATCTTTGGCAATAGGCAGGAGACTTTACACTTCAGTTGTGGATGCATGGGCGAATGTCCTTAACAACGACACCTTGTACCGGACTGCTGCGGGGGTGCGACGGTTGTTTCTATCAAGTACAACCATTGTGAGTACCAAATCAGTGAAGTTCTTATAAAGGTTATCTTTTATGTTTTTTTGTCGCTTCAATACTGCTAATTCTTTTGTCTGTTTTTTCGCGACAGGTTGATTGGATGTTGGCGTTGGATGAAGACCCAGACGGTAGAAGAGTGGCAGCTTTTAAAAAGGGGTTATGGGCGCAGTGTGCGGGGATGCTACTAAACTTGATCTGAAGTCATTTGACTTGGTTTTTGTCCCCATGCTGGAAGTCGAGCACTATTATCTTCTTGTGTTCGATTTTAAGCATGAGGACATATGCCTAATAGATAACATTGTCCCTAAAAAGTCGTCAGTGGTGTTATCGGACAGCAGCGTGTACTGGGCAAGACGACGCCTTTCAAAGTGGTAAGGAAAAAAACAGACATTTATGTTTTCTGTGTATTTTGATATCCATGCCTATAGTCGTAAAAAAAAGCTTATCTCTAACTTGGCGCGCAGAAACAAATCTTCGTGGACTACCTTCTAACGGTAAATCACCCTAAAGCAGCTGTGATGGGTGAACGCGCAGTTAGGCCGCTTCCGTTGAAATGGGCTACCTCCAAGAACACTCAGGACTGCGGGGTGTTCGTTATGTGCCACATGGAAAACTACTGTGGGGTTTTGGCTCCTTTCAGATGTGGATTTAGCCAGAACGGTAAAAGAAAGCAGTCGCAATTGGACACGTTGAGGAGGAAGTACGCGGCAAGTATCCTGCTGTCAGGGGCGAACATCTACAAAACCAGCAATTGGAACAACGCTCTGAGTGCCTGATGCAGCAAGCGCGCAGCTGCATTTTTGGTTTTGTTTGTTTTAGGGGCGGGGTTTTTTTTAAAAAAAGACAAGTTCTGTTTTTTGGTTTGTTAACATCATGTATTAAACATTGTGTCAGACTTAGGAGGTGGTAAAAACAGGGGGTACGTAGGTTGATGGGGGTGGTTTTTTGGTTGAATGCTTGGATGCTTTGCTGGTATGCTTATTATCTTCAGTTCTTATGTTGCTTATATTGTGTGGTGTATTTTGCTTTTTAGATATGACTGTTGAATGCTTGAATATTTACATTGGTGTAAACACTTTGTATTAAATGTTAAAAAATGCGGTAAAGGAAACACACACACAAAAAAAACTTATATTTTTGACATTGGTATACAAAAAAAATGTAATATTAGATATGACTGTGCCAAAAAAAAACGCAAAGACGATTAATACATCTTTTGGTATCTCTTTACATCGGTGTAAACACCTTCTACATAAGTCCACTTGTGTGTGTGGACCACATTATTCTCCCCTCACATGTTTACACTGGTGAAAAAATAAAAAACAGACAGTTTGAGTTGACACGAGGAGTGGCCCACTTTATTCCTATTGGTTACTGTATCGACGTATTTACACTGGTGTAAACTCCAAAAAAAGGGTAGGTATGCCACAAAACACAAAAAACTGATTTTATTCCTTACATTTTCACATGGGGGCTTTCTGGGTGTTTTTGATTTTTTCAACTAATGCATGATTCTTGGAATAGCATTGGTGACTTCCATTTCTCTATTTATATCATGCTCCTATGTGGGGATTATTCACAGATAAAAAATTTCGACAAAAAGCAAGAAGAAGGTAGTTTTATGAGAAAAAAAATTTCCTACCTTTGTCTCTGGTGTAAAGTAACTTGTTATTGTTTTTACTACAATTAATGTTCTTACTACAATTAGTGGTTTTTTTTTATACGTTGTAATTGTTTTTAAGTTTTTTTATTTCCCTTGTTATTGTTTTTAAGTTTTTTTTTCCATTATTGGCACTCACAACAGGAGGCACGAAAAAAAGAGCCCAAAATAAAATGGGTGGCGGTGAAGAACGACCTCACAAATTTCCACGTAATGATAGGAAGGGGAAGCTAGTGCAGGTATGAGATCGTTCGCAAATGGGCATAACTTACAACAATCCTCCACCAAGGCAAGAGGGTGTGATGATTGGCCCTCCACTCATGCAACCGCCGACTGCCCCCAGGGTTGTGAGCGGTCCGCGCGCTAACGACAGGGGCAAATCGCTGGCATGCGATGCGTACAGTCCCGGACCAGGATATGGCCCAGCGCGCATGCAACTGCCGACTGCCCCCTGGGTTGTCAGCGGGCCGCGCGCTAACGACAGGGGCAAATCACTAGCGTACGAAGTATGCCCAAGTCAAAGCTTCAGGCCCCACGGGGCGGCTCATGCGCCAGGTCACCACATGGGGGGGGGGGCAACAATCCTGGGTAGGGAGTGGTTACGGGGCGATTAGGAAGGGGACTGAAGTGAAGATGCTGGACCTGGGGTGGGGGAAACCACTGAACATGGATGAGCAAAAACATGTACCGGTAAGTAGTCCTAACATTGGTGGAGGTTCTGGCAAAAAAAAAAACAACAAAAGCGGTCACAACTCTATAGTACATGCATCAAAAGGAGTCGAGTACAAAACAAAAAAAGTTAGCGAGCATTACTATTGGCCATCGGATGACTACAAGGACGTTGAATACGACCTAGTTGGTTTCGACTGGCCGTCTGAAGATGAAACAGATTCTGATGCTGTCATGTCGCCAAAGGGGCGTTATTAAGAAGGCATTGTGTAACCTTTCAACTCAGATGCAGTCTGTTTGTGTAACAAAAAATAATGTAGGTATGACTGCATGTACTGGTCCTGTTTTTAGTATTCAACTTTATGTGTACTATGGGGTATCTTACACTGGTGTAAGAATAAAAAATGCCCACCAGGTGTATCTTACACTGGTGTAAAAATAATATGTGTCTCCCCCTGTTAGTTTGTCTAAGTTTGTCACCTGCTGTACCTAGTTATGTTTTTTAATATCTATAAATCTAAGTTTCCCATAACCAAAAATATCATGCATCCATATTTAAAAAAAAAAACATAGGCAATCAAATATTTTAAAAGCCATACTTAATATAATCACAGGAACACCCCATACAAACCCATGCAAACCCCCCCAACACCGCCTTGATCCTTATACGTTTTCATGATTTGTAAATGCCCATTCCACACATACTACATACATGCGGAACAAACATTTACCCCATGTCCCCAAAAATATAAAAGAAAACAGCCAAAAGCCCCCCGGGCCTGGCAGGGTCGAGTTTTGTTACGGTGTTCTTAATTACATACCATTTACAATAAACAAAAAGAGGAGTTATAAAAGGCACAGGCAGCTACGGGTGTCCCTGATACATGCCATCTATGGCTCTTCGTCCTGATTCTTCAGCGGACAGTTCCTAGAGTCGTGATCAGTCACGTACTCAAGACAAGTCTTGCATTGGCGCGGGTTCTTCTTCTTTTTTGTTCACTGCTTTCTCGCCAGGACCCACTAGTCGGCGATTTGTACCGCATCCTTGTTCCTTTTACCATGTGGATTGCTGCATGAGACTTCAACCGGTTCTGGTACACCTAGCAAGTTGGCAAACACATTTTGGCTCGAGCCCTCCGGCTGCACAGACACACCAGCCTTCCCCTCAAGTCATCCTTCATACCCTTTAGCTGCTCTGAAAACATCGCTAGACGATCAGGTAAAAGACTTAATCGATCAACACAGTCGTTGAACATATCGAGCAGCTCATTGCGCATAACAGCGCTCTGGTGTTGTCGACACCATAACGCGAATCTATGCTAAACACAGATTTGGGGAGCACATTGCACCTCCAACGGTCCATGATATACTTGTCGGGTATTGCCTCAACTTTTGTGTATCGGAAAACACAAAAAATATGGCGACAGAGGTATCCGATGCGCGTCCAAGAGTTACAGGAACATGTTACATCCCCATTGGCAGAGTCAACCTTCACCTGTACATATAAAATAAAAAAAATACACACAAAAATTATAAATACAAGGCAGGCAGGAAACAAAAACAAAAAAAAATGCTTTAAAAAAATAGTCATACCGTTGTAGTCATTCACCGGGTCTGTTCTTTTGTCAAGGTGCGTAACAGTGTACACCGTCACCACGTCAACCTCTTCTTGCTTGGTAATGAAGCACCACAACAACGCCTTCTGAATTTCCTTACGAACTTCATGGAATATCGTTTGAGAGTAAACCACAGCACATTGCTTTTCAATCTCCAAACCGGTTTTTAATTCTGGGAAACGACTATCAGGTTTGGAACTCCGCAAACCCTCTGCATTGTATCTTTGCGAGTCCATGGTGGTATCAAAACACAACAAAACTGCACCAACGTGTTTGCCAACTTGAGTTTACTTTGAAGGCTGCATTCGAACTTTCACACCTCGATGTAGTCTTCATAAGACACGACATGGGGATTTCGCGGAAGTATGCCGGCACCCAAAGCTCTCTGATATTAAACATGTCTCCTAACCACTCATTCTCAGTCAACCCATACTTGTCAATTAACTTCTCCCAACGGCTTTCGAATGTGGACGGTTTTATATAGACATTCCACACCAGCTTGTGGATCGCAGCGCGTACTTCTCCATTATCCACAAACCCTCCAGCAAGCTGTTTTGGCAAAAAAAAACAGGGCACAGGTATCATAAAAAACAAAAACTGAACAAAAAAAAGGGGGTACAGAAAAAAAAAACACTGGTGTTAAAACAAAATAAAAAAAAAACCTTGGCTGGCAGTTTCTTCATAATGTGCCACATACAGAGCCGGTGCCTTGACTCGGTAAACACAGCAGCCACGGCTTGCTTCATCGCTGGATCCTGATCCGTTAACACCAACTTTGGTTGCTTACCATGCGCTCCAAGGAACGAGTTAAGCAACCAGCAATATGACATGATCGTCTCACTAAACAAAAGGCCTGCCCAAACGTAACACATCGCTTATTGTTGTCCACTCCGGTGAAGGGGACAAAATTAAATTGTACCTGATCAACACAAAAAAATTAAAAAAACAGCCACATGTTTTCTGGTATACATAAAGTCGCACATAAAAATACCTGTTTGTCTGGTATGTTGCATCAAATGCAAGAACATCCCCAAAAGCTTGATAATTTATCTTCGATTCTCATCAGCCCAGAAAGCGTACCTAAGCTCCCCTTTAACAAGGCTGTACTTGAAATAAAAGTTCGGCAAATGCTTCACCCGATCATTCAGCTTGTCAATCAACATCTGCGAGTCCCTGTTTCCAATGAACATACGCATGCTCTGGCGAAATTCTTGTAATCAGCAGGAGTGCCCTTGTCGTTATGGTGTCCGCCTTTCAAACTAACTTGCATTCCTATGCGCTACTGTGGGGCCAACTTTGTTGAGGCTTACACGATGAATAAATTCTTTCGTTCCGAAATCCAGCTTCCTGCCTAGTTTTGTTAAATCTCTGTTATAAGAAGGAACCAGAATATGATTGTGGGCCTCTTCAAAGTGATAGATCTCCCACATCGATGAAATATTGCATATCTTGGCTCTAATGCTTGCCTTACAGTCGCACACTTGGAAAGTCGACTGCCTAATCTTCAGTGAACTTTCATCTAACAAGTCAAACTTCCTTTTACTTTGCGGTTTACCCGCCTTAGAGCACAAAATGTACCTATGCGTAATTACACCTCTAGCCCTTTTCACAGTCCCAATCCTAATGGAGAAACCACATTTCTCGGCATACGACTCGTACATTTTAACCACATCATCCCACTCCATGTACCTAGCATTCATGTCCGGTTTTATAGTATCATCCACTATTGGCTTCCAGTAACGAGTGCCATTGGGCGTGAACCAGTAAAGCACACCCAAATCCCTGTAAAAAAACACATAAAGACCAAAAAAAACCATAAACTTAATATACAAAATAGAAGAAAAAACTATGACAAAAACAAACTTAATATACAAAATAGAAGAAAAAACAAAAGAGAAAAATCCAATATATAAAACCTATAAAAAAACATATATACAAAAACAGAAAAGAAAAAATCCTATAAAAAAAACATCCCCACCAACCAAAAATCCTATGCCAAAACATATATACACAACGTTACACTGCTGTAAAAAACAAAAAGTGCTATACACAAAAACCATCCACAACTGTTAAAACACATACACATAAAAACCCTAAAAAAGACTATGGTTTTTGGTTCAATTGATCTTTACAAACAAACCAAACGACTAAACAAACAAACCAAACGAAATTCCTTTTATACCTACACATATACACCATAAAAAAATTTAAAACCAAAAAAAAAATGAATTACCATCAAGATCAAATGCCGCCGGTTGGCTCACCGGCGATATGTTGTAAGCATCAGCAGAACACCCCACCATCGTCAGACGAGAAACCCCACCCTCTATAGACTCCTGCAACACATCCACCCATCTCTCACCCTCGTCGATTACCCGTTTCCCCTTGTCTACAGCCGAACGCCGACTACTCTGCTCCGTTCCAAGCTCTGTTTCCACACTTCCTTGGTGTTTTTGGAGACACAATCGTTGCAACACCCTCCGTATTTTGGCCGGGGTATACTTCAAACCCCACAGCGCCGTGATTCCTCGTCATCCATCTTCAAAAGAAAAATGCTATAAAACTAAACTTAGGGTTTTTTAATTGGGTGAGATTTGTGAGATTGTTTTAGTGTTCTTGATCTGCATGTGAGTATTGTGTGT
>JAUTDX010006156.1:0-36958 GCA_030844895.1 Ambrosia x helenae
ATAAAGTTAATGGTTCAAAAAATTAGGGATTTACTAATATCTGTTTCCAGTTTTAAATAGTGACTATCCCCAAAGAAATCAAAAGATTTTGAAATCTTTAACATAATCATAATTGATTTCGAAAATTCCTTGGAGATAAAGTTATGTCCTAAATTATCGAAAACGGAATTTCAATCCAATTTTAAACCAAAATCGTAATAATTTTTGGTTTTCTTATGATATTCTTGAAGAACATCAACCAAAAAATAATAATAATTAAATCATGATTTTTTATCGAAATTATATAAACATGATCATAATTTGATAAACATTATCACTGATTATGAAACCATTTTATTTATTAGATTTAATAAAGCCATGATGATCATAAATTGTTTATTACAGTACTCCAAATCTCTAATTGGATAAAACTAGGACATCATGTTTTCGGTCGTTTTTTTCTTATTAAATTGTTATGCGAATCATTAGAAGTCAATAGTGATTCAATGAAATTAATTGACATCATTCTAATGTTAAGATTGTTTTTCCTTCGAAATCACATAACAGTTTTTTTTTTTAGCAAACGATTTATTAACATAATCAACATTGCTCTGATACCACATGTTGATTATATTCATAAGAACATAAGGTATAAACATAATATTTAATCAAGTGTACCTGATTTGCTTAACCGTTCAGGAACCTCAGTAATGGAAGACACCATCATCTTGATTGGGTTCCCTTTAGTATGTACAGTAATGATGGCTTAATGACCACAAGGTGATCGTATGAGAGGGAGAGGTATGTGACGCTTTAGGGTTATGGTGTTATGTCATTATGTCTCAACATCAACCTCTAATAATCCCTCTATTTATACACACAGGGGACACCCTAATAAGGCCCATCAAATGATAAGTCCGTACATCAAAGACATATCTGTTATTGGGCTTAGGATAATATTAATAATTGAGCATCATAATATAAATGATTATAATGGCTATCGATAAAATATACAAACGTTACGTATATTTATTCCAACATGGGTTACATGAGAGATTGAGAGGAAGAACACTTGCCTTCTATTTAGAAACATATGGGGCTTAGGGCACATTGCCATTCTTGATGTATGGTGACATCATATCACCTATTCTAGAGATTATCGACATGGACGATCTCTAATGACTTGACTTGATCAAGTGCATTTTTTTTTGGTTAGGTCAAGGTTATGTCACCAAAAAGATATCATAGGTATAGGAAGGTTGATTAGCCGTTCAAAAAACAAAAGTAAGGTTGACTTGATCCATTTATAACCTATCATCCTCATTGACTAGTTAATTCAATCCAAAAATGTATAAAAATGGGTCGGAGACGGTGAGGTTGGTCTATGAAGATAACCTTTGTAATTTTTGAAAGGGACATACATTTGATTGAAGTTATACCCAAAGAGGAGGAATTACATATGCTTTAGCTTGTTGTACAATATGGTACAAAAAAAGTTGTACAAAGAGGTTTATTTAATGGATATATATATAAATTCTCATGACATATTAATTGAGTTTATTGCTAGGGACCTCACATAGTAATTCTATAGGGGATTGTGAATTCATACACCCTTACTTAGAATCCATACACTTGTTTTTAAATTCTAAAGAGATTAAGGTTAAATAAGTGTAGGAGAATGGATAAAAACAAAATAAAAAAATAAATTAAAAACTCTCACCTTAACGTGCCACGTGGCACATTCAAAGGAGGGTTGGGCCCTCCATTGAATGCCACCTCATCAATATTCAATTCTTTTATTATAAGTTATAGATTATAGATTATTGATATAAAAACTAACGGCCTGTTTGGTAGCCTCGTAATGAGGCTCTGAACCATTCAGCTCAGCATTCAAACTGTTTAAAACCATTCAGACTTGGCGCATAGCTGAACCATTCGGCACTTAATCATTCAGAGCCTCATAACCATTCAGGCCTCTTAATGATTCAGCACTTAATCAACCAAACAGCCCATAAATGAATAGAACTTTAGTTTATTAGATACATCAAAAGATTATTAACTATTTGAGGAGTAGAAATTGGATGCTAATACAACAATTTAATTGGAATCGGAGTTGGGCTCTATTTGGATTAGAAACCGAGCTAAGGACATTAAGATCGTCAAACCAATGGTGTAATACGGATGTGTCAATCATGGGCGCGTAATCCTTTTTGCTATCCTATATTTGGTGTGGACTAACAATTGTTAGTCCAACATTAATAAAGTTTGTTGGCCTTCAAAAGAAATTGAATAAGAGTTTACAGCAGTTGTTACACACCCTGCAAAACTTTATTTAAATTACAAATGTAGACCAACACTCGTGATAATAATCTTCTGCATTTCTAAGATGGTTCTCCTTCATGTAGCAGCCTCACCTGCCAATATCACCCATGAACCTTAGTGCTAAATATCTAGTCAAATGAGAGGGATAACATAGTCAAGATCAACAAAAGTTTCTGTTAATACGGGTATTTAACATCATCGTTTTCTTGCAATTTTACCCCCACAATTTACCCGCTGTTACAGCGTTTCCTCGGGGCTTTGCGCTTTCCCATTTTCCCAGAAGCGCAAAAAAGCATAGATTTTGACTCTTTTTTTTCTTATCGCTTTGGCACTGAGGTGTGCGCCTCACGTACTCCATGTATTTTTATGCATGAAAATTTTTTACCTTGGTGTTTTTGGCTTGTACATATAGGTAAAATCATAATAAAACCTTATTTATAGGTATATTTTGGGTAAATGAAGCTAAAAACCTATGGGATATATATGAGATATATATAAAAAAAATTATATAAACTAGTGCGCGCTTCGGTACGAAAAGCCGACGCTTTTTGCGCTTGCGCTTCGTGTGATACGCTTAGACCTCATCGCTTTTGTGTGCGCTTCGTGTGATACGCTTAGACCTCGTCGCTTTTGTGTGCGCGGCACTAGCAGTTTAGTGGGTGCAAACTTCCAATGAGGTCACTCATCTAGGGATTTTTCACATCCAATCACGTTTAACTATAGAGTTTTCTCATCAATAGCGGTGCGCCTAAAACGCGTTGATAGTATGAGGCCAAACGTTACATGTGTTCCGGTACAAACTAACGGACGATGTGGAGATTGTAGTTACCATCGAAGGTTAGAGTCAAACCCACGTGTGTCACAATTAATATGCTTTATATTTCAAATTTATATTGAAGGACATTGTTGTTACCTCTAAGGTTAGAGTCAAACCCACAATTTGTCAGATTCTTTGCAATTTCTTCACCAATTACTTTCTGCCAGTTAGGTGTAACCTTGGCTTCAGATACAGGATATACAATTGCTGATCCTGTTGTATGATCCACACTTGCAGATGACACTTGTGACTGTCCAAGTGTACAATATCAGTTATCTTTAGTGACAAAGTTTATGTAAAGTTATATGTAGTGACAAATAATTTAATTTGTTATTATGTACTTGATTCTCCAATATTCTTTTCACACTTGATGCACATCCATCACACATCATCCCCTGAAAGAACGACATAAGATGATGAGTTTCATAATATAAATAAATAAATAAATGAAATTTAAAACTTATAATTTTTGCTGCAAAATATCTTTCCCTCTTATTTAGTGTTAACTAAGAAAGGGAATTTAAAAGGTAAGTATGCGATAAAATGTTAAATTTATCAATATTTTAATGTTAAAATTGTTATGCTAATGTTTAAACGTATAAACCACCCGTAACCATAGGTCCATGGTAGCTACCATAAAACGGATGGCCATTTGGTCTCCACTGCTTGCCAAACCATAACGGTTTTGGTACATAACACCAAAGGACGTTACATATGTCCATCAAGTCGATATAAAAATGGCTATGTTACCCCTTTTAGTTGAAACAAAATGTAAAAAATATATACAAAAACGACCAAAATTCTCAACCATACACCCCCCACACTAAGTGATTAAACCTACTGCAATCACGGAAATCAAACGCCACATACACCAACTACTGTTGTTGCTCCATGTTACTGGAAATTGTGTACTTTCATGATATTAAGATTCACACTTGGTTTAAAAAGGCACACAATGACTCCGTTCCTGCGGGCTATAGAGGAGTGGGACAAATTGTTGGAATTCTATGAAAGGGTCTTGGGAGACAGGATGCATGCTAGTTTGATACAACCAGGCAATCAAGAAAGCGCCTCAGGGCCTGACTCACCACATCATGCACACATGGTCAAACTTGGGCAAAATTGGGGTTTCTAGCAAGGTTAAATGTATAAAGAACCAACCAAATGAAGAGATTATGAATGGGTTGACTTGATTGGACAAACGAAACTTTTGGTTGTACATTGATCAACGCCTCGTGTATGTGAAGCTCTCACCTCACACCTCGGCTTTCGGGACATGAATTCCTCATATAGCATCTCGTTTTTTTAAGCCAAGGATTCACATTCTAGAATCGTCCCAAAGGATTTCTTAATTATTATTATTTTAAAAAGGCAAGTAAAATTGTTCATTTCCTGGAGTTGGACAACGGATTTAAGAAATTTTTAAACGTTAGTGATACGGACCAATAGCATCAGTGCACCAAATTTTAGCAAATGGGAACCAAATCATAATTTCTCTAAAAAATATAATTGAATCTGTAAATTGTGTTTACCACATGTTCATTTGTGTAGTTAACTCTACAATTATTAAAAATTTTGCTTGAATTTGATCTGTTTACCTATAAAGTTGATGTAAGAACTAAGAAGCTAACCACCCACTCCCCACAAACAAAACATTCTCAGTTTCTCACAAAAACATAAAAAAGAAGATGGAAGCGGAATTCTCAAGTCAAATACCTTAGTTGGGAGCTATTAGGCGGAAAGGGCGGTAGGTGGTGGCGAATGATTTATGTTCGGAGTGTCCTGTTAGTTTATATGCATATACTTAAAACACATTGATGTAACTGCCAATATTCTCAAGGACTTATCGGGTCACACTCACACACACACACACCCCTACGGTCAGGAATAGAACAATAGATTATCATTAGAGGACTACGCTTTGTAGTTACCCATTTTGATAGGAGACCCAAACGTGCATAAATAAAAGTGAATTACACACATCCACCTAGAAAAGGTAATCTGTTTGTGCTCATTGGGAACATTTGGATCTCCCAAATGACACCATAGGCAAACCCCACATTGCCATCGTTGTTCACGTGACAGATAAGAGTGACTTGCCTCAAATACAGTGTTTTCAACACATAAGTTGCGATGAAGGAGAACACCACAGTTATGTGTGCTTAGGTTGGAGTAATCCAAGATTTGCAACCCCCTAAGAAGTTCCACTCGAGTAGCCAAAATCAAATATACGAACTTCTTGTCGGCAAAGTGGATAATGTTGGGAGATATGAATGGGCAGATGTTACAAACGGTATCAGAGCCAATTCCAATTCTAAATGAGTTAGGGAGGTTATGAGTCTTATAACACTTTAGGCAAATCCAACATTGTTCGTCCACACTTCACACGCTTGGTCAACACGGACTACGACAAAATAACTCTTAGAGCACCGGTCAATATAGGATCGTCAAAAATCAAATATCTCCACAACATCATGTACCCGCCACCGAAAGCCAACGAACACCACCGCCACAATGATCCAC
Source organism: Ambrosia x helenae (assembly GCA_030844895.1). NCBI lineage: Eukaryota > Viridiplantae > Streptophyta > Magnoliopsida > Asterales > Asteraceae > Ambrosia > Ambrosia x helenae. Next base: position 5,642 of record JAUTDX010006156.1, read on the forward strand.
ACCACCACTAATTCACCTCCTTCGCCATACCGACCCAAAACCAAAAGGAATAAACAGAAACTAAAATGAACTAATAAAACAATTAGTTTTAACATTTAACGGTTTAACCTAAAATAACAATTATCTTTGATGCATTCATTCATTATTATTATTATTATATTAATTAATTAATGCCCCAATTTACCAGTCATGCCAGCATAAAAGGTTTAACCCTAGACTAAATCCTAAAATCCAATAACCAAAATAAGTAATTTGGTATTAAGATGACTTACTCTAACATCAAGAACTATCACATCTGACGATGAAGGTGAATTATCATCAGCTCCACTAGCAAAGATAGGGGACACAGAAGCTCCGGCAGTCCTCCGGTCAAACGACGGAGGTTTGAAAGGTGGTTGTGATTCGCCGGGAACGGAGGAGCGGTGATTGAGTCCGGCAGATTGGGGGTGGTTGTGTGGTGGTGGAGCGACGGAGGGTTTGGAGAAGAGGGTAGAGTGGTGGTTGCAGTCAACGTTGTTTGCCTCCATGTTTGCCAGATAGAGGTTGTAGAGAGATCTATTTTTTCTTGAAGATTGACTTCGAGAAAGCACGTGATAATGTTTTTTTGAATGGGAGCATATGATAATGTTAACTGGGGCTTTTTGATCTCTGTGATGCAACAAATGAACTTTCCAAGTAAATGGTGTAATGGATTGAAGGGGTTCTTAGCTCGGCTCGCTCATCGGTGTTAGTAAATGGTTCCCCAACGTTTGAGTTTAGCTGCCAGAAGGGGATCAGACAAGGTGACCTAGTTTTCCTCCGTTCTTATTTTTGATTGTTATGGAAGGATTATCCTCGCTGATTAGAACGGCTTGCGAAATGGTTTGTTTCATGGCGGTCGTTTTGGCATTCACGGTCTTATTGTTTCTCATCTCCTTTATGCTGACGATGCTTTGGTGATGGGTGAATGGTCCATCGGTAATTTGAATGCGGTTCGGAGGATTCTTCGCATCTTCCATATGTGTTCGGGTCTCCGAATAAATTTGAACAAGTCTAACTTGTACGGTTTAGGAAAGGGGGCCGAGGAGGTGCAAAGGTTTGCTAACGGCTTGGGGTGCAATCCCGGATCTTTTCCTTTTAAATATCTGGGCATTGTTGTAGGCGCTAATATGAACCGGATTAGTAATTGGGATCCGATCATAGATATTTTTCAGGAACGTTTGTCTTCGTGGAAGGCGTCTGTTGTTTCTATGGCGGGTAGGGTGACCCTAATTAAGTCGGTCTTGGAGAGTTTACCTATGTATTATTTTTCATTGTATAAGGCTCTAGTGACGGTCATAAACAAGATGAAGGTGATCATTAAGAGATTTTTATGGGGTGGGTGTGATGAGAAGAACAAAATACATTGGGTGGCTTGGGATAGAGTCACGAGGCAAATCAAGGATGGTGGGTTGGGGCTCTCGAAACTGGAAGATAATAATTGTAACACCCCAACCCGATGGGCTGATGTGTCACAATAGCATTGGTTCAGAAAGACATAATTCCATTTATTACTTGTCAAAGGTACAAAATATTAGACAATTTATCTTAAGATAACTATCAGTATTAAATGGGTTTACCTAACATCCTTAAATTTATTCTTAAGATTTATTTTCTCTCTTATCCCGCCCAAGGTAACCTGTGAACCTGTGAACACAAAGAGAATTTACGGAATGAGCCGAATGCTCAGTACGGAATAATAGGCTTAAAATAACAAACAAGAAATAATTATTTACCGAGACATGATCAAGACGTAACGTATAAAATGATACGATGCGGAAAATTGATAACAAAATCGTACCATGCGGATGAACCCATGAGCTAAACATAAAACGTGACAATACACAGGTAGCTACTCCTACATATTTATCACATGAGGTGGCGAGTTGGCATACCCGTTATCCACATCCATAACATACATAAATCCTAGGATCGATCCATACGCCTCCTAATAGCCATATGTACCACACTTGTACTTAAGAGACGCCGTGAACTGATCTCTCCGTCACGGTTGGAGCACATGTTGTCGATGCCGCAACAACATGCTCGTGGGACACTCCACGAGAAGCAGAACTCATGTTTCAGAGTACAAAGGGTCTTATTCAAATGATTCCATAATCATAGCAACATATATATCTTGTCAACATGAAACTTATATCAGGAACATGCGATAATGAGTACAACAACTTAATTCTATCGCATGATATCAAGGCTAATTCAAATATTATAATAAGAACAAGAAATGAACGGACAGCCAAATAAATTGATGCTTCAAAGACGTGAGGAACTTTCGAAGATATATAAAATCAGTGGGTTTATATAACAACTGAATATGAAAGCAACAAGGAGTGGGGGATAAGGATCCGTACCTTTAATGTTCCAAATGCAGTGCAAACTTGTTTATGGGCTTTAGTAATTATCTTAAAAGAGGTTATAAGGGTGGTCTTCTGGCAAGAAACTCCTAATTTTTATCTAAAATAAAGAACCCAATATGTTAGCAGATCCCGTTGTATTTAATACGAACATCACGAGATAGACTATCGATACTCGGGTCTGACTCTTATTCAGTGTCAGGACCGTCTCACTCTTATTCAGTGCAAGACTGTATTATCGACATTCACTCGATCGGATATTTTCGTATAAACGTAATGTAGATAGGCTAATATACCGGTAGGTAGCTTCAATTGGCTCTTTTAAGTGTGTAAGAGTAAACTGAGTGAAGAACCATTTTGCAATGGTCGCCTTTTATAGTGTACGTAACTTGGCCTTCAAGTTTCATAATCCATATCTCATCCTATACATACATACGTGTATGTTTATCTAGTTTCATCATCTTTATTTATTATTATTATCAACAATTATATATATCTCTAACACACGTACGCACACTTATCTTCAATTTTAAGATTATTATTAATATTATTATTATTAATTAATTTAAGCTGCTTAACTCGTTTTTCTCTTATAACTTTTAACTTATAACGTTTTAGTAAATTTTTGAATATACTGCTAAGACGAGTTAATTTTTATCTACGCGTCAACCTAGGTTTCATTAAAAACGAAATAGGGTTCAAATATAATATATATTATTACTATTACTATATGGTCTCCTATAACAACACTAAATACTCCTCTAGATTTCATATACTAGCCATGACTCGTCCAGATATCTCCTACTATATCTTTTAAACGATACTCGACAACGAGCTTTCGTTCAAGTGCCTCTCATTTAAATGAGTTGTTTTACCCGCTATTTAATAATATTTAAAATACAAGTGTCAAATATTTTATTCATTTATTTTATGTTATATATTTTATAAAAAGGTGAAAATATAACGTAAAATTTTACATATCTTACAATTATTTATTTAATAAAAACATTTTAAAATTTTGGGTTATACAACTATTACCCCCTTAAAAGAAATTTCGACCTCGAAATTTATAGTCAGAACATAGATCAAAATATAAGACTCATATTTACTTGGACTTATAGGTTCCGTTCAAATATGCTAGAATAGATTGAATTAATTCATTGGTACGTAGTTTCGTGTTCGTATCATTTATTTCGTATTACCATAAATGAACTACTTGTATTCATAAAACATTCAAATAGACACTTAATCTACATAGTAGGAATCCCAAAAGCGCACATTTGTATCTGTAATTCACAATTATGTTCATGACCATAATTGTCAATTACCTTACAGCCATGCCCTAATGGTCTTCCTTCAAACATATCTAACCATACGAAAATTTACAATTAACAACGTGACTATTGGTATGGATATTAGTGACAACTATGATATATTCGTAAATGACCATAGAAGCAATGGAAGCAAAATAACACATATTTGAAGAGTAAAGTTCACAGTTACCTGGACTAACTGCCATATGACTTAAAGAGACTAGGATATGCTAAGCGAACTGATTCTATGGTTTCCTAAGTTGCTTCGTATTCAGAGTGGTCCAATAATAATTTTCCTATGCATAACTCTATCTTGTCCATCTAAAACATATATTCATGTTTGTTTCTCTTCATATGATATTCCTCATGGATTGTATGTAACTGATAACTAATAATAGGGAGCGAATGATAATTGTATCCTTTAAACAGGATACGCGAAAACTGTTATGGGCGTGTGAGAATTGAGACGGTAGTGTTAGTTGATGCGACACTTCCCTAATTCTTTCGAGAATTCCAAACGAGCCGATAAAACGTGGACTAAGCCTTCTATGATCCCAATTCTGCGAACGCCACTCCAAGGTGATACTTTTAAGAATACGTGGTCTTCAGCTCTGAATTCAAGTGTCCGTACATTCAGATCTGCATAACTCTTTGGTCTACTTCGAACCCCTTTCAGCTTCTCTTGTGCAATAGTGACTTTTTCATTCCGGCCCCTCAAGAATCTTCTCTCCAGCTTCTTCCAACTATTATTGTATGTGAATTCAACAAAGCACAAGTATTCATCCCCGTTACCGTTCCAATCTAATATGCATGTTCTAAGCATAACTTCCAACGTTTGGATGATTCATTCGGATTGCCCATTGGTCTGAGGTTGGGAAGTAGTACTAAACTTCAGACGTGCATCCTAAGCATTTTGGAAGCCTTTCCAAAATTATGATGTGAAGCGTGGGTCTCTATATGAAAGGCGTGCAATGGAGTCGAATAACCTCTATTTAATCTGTAATAAAATCCGTCGAACTCTCATCTATGGGAGTATCTAGTGGCAGTAACGGCCCACTGGCTTGTTGATGCTCAATTTTCACTTATTGGCAGGTGAGACATTTACTTACATGTCAAAAGTTTTGTCGTATGTCTTGCTATATAGATAGTGACCAGATAACTTATAATTTTAAATTAAAGCTCTTTTAATATGTTAATTTACATAACTTGTAGACAATGAAACTTGAAAATTTTATAGGTTTAAGTTCATAGCACTAAATTTGTAAATAGTTGTGTTAATGAACTCACGTCCCCTTACATTTATTTATATCTAAAACTTGTTATTTGAATACAATTTTGAAAACAATGTTCATAAAAATTATAAAACATACGGTATATATTATTATTATTATTATTTTCTATACATTATATAACAAGTAACTCTATATTGGCTTATAATAATCCATAACCATCTTTAAATATTGTTAAAGAAAAAAAAATTCAAAGTAAAATTCTATAATATATTTTGCAAAAGTTATTTTGATAACAACTCAAAATAATCTAAGATATAAGTACCTGTACGTAGCTTCTAAAAATTTAGTTTATTAGTCAAGAAGATACATTTTTACATATTGTTCAATTTAATCATGTGACTTTATAAAACCTTTTAACGTATGCTAATATATAAAGAAACCATATTTTGTACAATAGAATAATTTCACAAATAGGTTTATAATCTTTTTCAAAATATATAATGTAAACAAGTCTGACAACTTTAACCAACAAGATTATTGTATTTGAAAAATAAATCGTTTAGTAAAGCGTTTTGACCAGATTTCTTAAATAACATGTCATAATATAAAACAAATATTATGTGTACTTATTTAAAGTTAGTTTCACCTCCATCTTATTCATAGGTTTTAAAAGTCCATATAATTTCATTATACTAAACGGAACATAACCCGTATTTAGAGCAATTGACTAAGTCGTGCATCAGATAGTTGACTATATACAGCTTGGTGTTTCCGATATTGGCTCGACGCCAAAGATTAAGTCAACATTGAATATTATCTCATGATCAGTGGTAGCTTCGATAGTTTACTTGGAAATACGTTAGGATATCCGTATACGAACGAAAGGTTATTAAGCTCATGGTTACTAACAGAGGTATTTAGCCAAATTTAAGAATCCAGGATAATCGTGTGAGATCATATTATAAGCTTTAAGCGTGGAAAAATAGACTTATGATGTATTAAAAATATCATGTGAAATTATACCTATGTCGGATCAACCAATTCGTCTTGCGAACAACGCCAAGTTGTTTTAGGAAAACGTGTATTTTAAGGTTTAAAATTTGAAAACTATAACATATCAATCATGTTTTTTTTTTCCTAATTAAGTATCAAAATATATTCATCTTAGCCTTATTTTTAATTAACAAAATAGTTCAAATACTTATTTACTAAGATATATGCATAACTATCACTTAGACAATAAGTAAATCTATTTAGAGTAATAATCAAATATTTTATTTGCCCAGAGAGTGTGTGTATATATATATAACCATAATAATTTTTTTTTATACATACTGGTCACATAAAAATAAGTAATTGATTAAGTTGCATAAAACGATTGACGTTATAATTCCAAACGTATCAAAGATCTAAATATATATCTTTGTACTAAAATAACTATCCTTGAAAAATTATTATAAGAAGGAAGTATCTCATGGCAAGTTTTGTAAAACTTTAATAGAAAAAAATTATCAAAGAAGTGTATAAAAGAAAAATTGATAGTATTTTGTTAAAAAAATTTGTAAGTTGGTGGTTCTGTTATTAATTATTATTATTTTATAAAAGTTGAAAGTGCTTATAAGTTTCAACAGTGTGACATTTTTTTTTTCGTTAAAGTATTTATTCGAAAATATTTCTCTTTCAAACTAATTAGACAAAACTACTTTAACTATCGTTTCATATGTGAATATTTTTCAAAATATGATGTCGCCAAAGGTTCATACGATACGATGAGGTTTATCTATGGAAATGGTGCTTGAAAAGAGTATTGTTTGCTACTGAACTGACGACGAGTCACCTACTAATATGGACTCGATGATAAGAATATAGAAGGGACAACTAATAAGGATGAATACGAAACTGAATCCTATCTTAAGTCTACCCAAACCTCACAGGCCTAAATACTATGTTTAAGTTTTCTACAGGAAAGAGCCTTTGCTCTGATACCATAGCTGTAACACCCCAACCCGGATGGGCTGATGTGTCACAATAGCATTGGTTCAGAAAGACACAATTCCATTTATTTACTTGTCAAAGGTACAAAATATTAGACAATTTATCTTAAGATAACTATCAGTATTAAATGGGTTTACCTAACATCCTTAAATTTATTCTTAAGATTTATTTTCTCTCTTTATCCCGCCCAAGGTAACCTGTGAACCTGTGAACACAAAGAGAATTTACGGAATGAGCCGAATGCTCAGTACGGAATAATAGGCTTAAAATAACAAACAAGAAATAATTATTTACCGAGACATGATCAAGACGTAACGTATAAAATGATACGATGCGGAAAATTGATAACAAAATCGTACCATGCGGATGAACCCATGAGCTAAACATAAAACGTGACAATACACAGGTAGCTACTCCTGCATATTTATCACATGAGGTGGCGAGTTGGCATACCCGTTATCCACATCCATAACATACATAAATCCTAGGATCGATCCATACGCCTCCTAATAGCCATATGTACCACACTTGTACTTAAGAGACGCCGTGAACTGATCTCTCCGTCACGGTTGGAGCACATGTTGTCGATGCCGCAACAACATGCTCGTGGACACTCCACGAGAAGCAGAACTCATGGTTTCAAAGTACGAAGGGTCTTATTCAAATGATTCCATAATCATAGCAACATATATCTTGTCAACATGAAACTTATATCAGGAACATGCGATAATGAGTACAACAACTTAATTCTATCGCATGATATCAAGGCTAATTCAAATATTATAATAAGAACAAGAAATGAACGGACAGCCAAATAAATTGATGCTTCAAAGACGTGAGGAACTTTCGAAGATATATAAAATCAGTGGGTTTATATAACAACTGAATATGAAAGCAACAAGGAGTGGGGGTAAGGATCCGTACCTTTAATGTTCCAATGCAGTGCAAACTTGTTTATGGGCTTTAGTAATTATCTTAAAAGAGGTTATAAGGGTGGTCTTCTGGCAAGAAACTCCTAATTTTTATCTAAAATAAAGAACCCAATATGTTAGCAGATCCCGTTGTATTTAATACGAACATCACGAGATAGACTATCGATACTCGGGTCTGACTCTTATTCAGTGTCAGGACCGTCTCACTCTTATTCAGTGCAAGACTGTATTATCGACATTCACTCGATCGGATATTTTCGTATAAACGTAATGTAGATAGGCTAATATACCGGTAGGTAGCTTCAATTGGCTCTTTTAAGTGTGTGAGAGTAAACTGAGTGAAGAACCATTTTGCAATGGTCGCCTTTTATAGTGTACGTAACTTGGCCTTCAAGTTTCATAATCCATATCTCATCCTATACATACATACGTGTATGTTTATCTAGTTTCATCATCTTTATTTATTATTATTATCAACAATTATATATATCTCTAACACACGTACGCACACTTATCTTCAATTTTAAGATTATTATTAATATTATTATTATTAATTAATTTAAGCTGCTTAACTCGTTTTTCTCTTATAACTTTTAACTTATAACGTTTTAGTAAATTTTGAATATACTGCTAAGACGAGTTAATTTTTATCTACGCGTCAACCTAGGTTTCATTAAAAACGAAATAGGGTTCAAATATAATATATATTATTACTATTACTATATGGTCTCCTATAACAACACTAAATACTCCTCTAGATTTCATATACTAGCCATGACTCGTCCAGATATCTCCTACTATATCTTTTAAACGATACTCGACAACGAGCTTTCGTTCAAGTGCCTCTCATTTAAATGAGTTGTTTTACCCGCTATTTAATAATATTTAAAATACAAGTGTCAAATATTTTATTCATTTATTTTATGTTATATATTTATAAAAAGGTGAAAATAAAACGTAAAATTTTACATATCTTACAATTATTTTATTTAATAAAACATTTAAAATTTTGGGTTATTACAATAATATAGCGCTTATGTTGAAATGGTTATGGCGTTACCGACTTTCTAATGATGCTTTATGGAGGAAAGTAGTGGATGCTATACATGGTTCGCCTAGAAGATGGGAGACTATTCAATGTAATTATCGTTTTTCAGGTGCTTGGTCCAGCCTAGTTCGAGCAGGGTATAAACTCAAAGTTGAGGGCAACGCTTTTATGAATCTGATTAGAGGGGTTGTGGGAGACGGTTCTATATCAAGTTCTGGATCGACCCTTGGTTAACAACTGATCCATTGAAGGTTTCGTTTCCCAATCTGTTCCGATTGGAGCAGAATAAACGCTGCAATGTTGCAGATCGCTTGAGTGGCAGCAGCGAATCCAATTGTGTCTGTTGGAACTGGAAGCGATACCCGGAAACTGATCTGGAAAAAGAGGAGCTCATTTCTTGCCATCGTCTATTGGCTAATGTTCACTTGAATGATCAGAAAGATAGATGGACGTGGAATGCAGGTAATGGAGAAAGCTATTCGGTTCAGGATATGCGCAGTTGGCTGAAAAGAAACACTCAATCGGCTGATAATACAAGCTTTCAATGGTGTAAATGGATCCCGCGCAAATGCAATATATTTATGTGGAGGGCTAGTTTGAATCGCATTCCTACCAAAGAGGCTCTTATACATCGGCACGTGTACGTTGAAAATGAATTGTGTGATCTTTGTGGCGAATATGGAAAGACGGTTGACCACCTGTTTACGGGTTGTCGGATTGTGGGAGCGTTATGGGATGTTATTGCTTCTTGGTGCAACATCCCTAGGTTCTTCGTATTCTCTCTTGCCGATGTGATGCATGTCATGGATGGCTTACCTATGAGCTCGAAAAAGAAGGAAATTGTTTACGGTATTGTCATCGCTGCTTGTTGGCGATTGTGGAAGGCTAGAAATGATAAGATCTTCAACGGCATGGAGGTTAATAATGCTCATTTGATTTCGGATGTAAAGTCGATGACGTTTCTTTGGTTCAAGTATAGGCATAAAGAGGGTTCCATAGATTGGCGAAAGTGGTGTAATTTTTCAGTTTCGTTGTTGTAATCCTTTCCGGTTTCCGGTAATCTCTATCTTAGAGATTATCGCCCGGGTGTGTTTTTATTGAAATTTGCCTTCCAAAAAAAAACATAGTACTCAAAGGATATACCTCTACATTATATATACACACATCATTTCTACCGACCAAAACCACGACCATATAGTTAACTAGTGGTACGCGCCTTGTAATTTTGTTACTATCGAAACACAAACCTTGTTGAAAATATGTGAATGAATTTTATTGAAATTATAATTTGATAAATTATAATTATTAATAAGAACTTAATGTGGTGAATTAAAGACTAAAACTATTGAGTTTTATGTCTTTGATTAGAGGTTTTTATTTCTTTTAATTAGAGATTTTATGTCACTTAATTAGCGTCTTTATGTCTCAAATTAAGTCTCTAATTAAGAAGACTCTTCATACATCCATGTTCTTATATAACGGAAGGCTTTGTGCCTCATTTGTATATGTAGAAAAGAGATACATACACACACATATATGTAGAGAACAAACTCAATCGAAGTTCGGATATCTTTCAGGCAAGTGGGATAGTCCGCAGTGCACCGCCGCACTGTTGAACCGGTGTACCCTGGGAACAGACGACGAATCTGTTTAAGGGAATTGTGTCAAACACAAGCGCGGTTCCTTTTTCTAATTTGTCAGTCTTTTTCTTCATGTTTGTTTCAGTTCAGATTCACAACAGTCTCCATTTTGCTGTAAGTTTTTCCAACAAACTTAAACAGATTAGTAAAACAAACTTTCGTGTAGATTGGGAACCAATCTTAAAACCTTCTTCTTAAGGATTTTTTTTGGGTTCGCGAAAGTTTGTAAATGTTTTTCTTTTGAGATATGCTGTGGTACATCGAATCGGATTAAATTTATGATTGGAGTGAAATGTTTAATCCGAAGATTCAAGTTTTTTGGGTTCATGGGTTTTGTGTTGTGTTTAGATAAATCGGACTATTAACATTTTTAACATGTGTCTAAACATTTTGAAATATTGAATTTCTAATGAAAGCATTAGAAAAGACATAATATTGTAAACCCATGTAAAACGTTTGATAACGGTTTCTTTCTAGTAAGCGTATTAGAAAGATAATTTCAAAGTATTTGAAATGTATACATTTTCTAATAAGAGTATTGGAAAATTAAAAGGTTTCGAAATATAAAGTTTTGAAACATGTATTTCTAACAAGCGTGTTAGAATCGATGACGTTGAAAGAATAACGTGTCATGAAACATTTCTAATAAGCGTATTAGAGATTATTATTTACAAAATAGTAAGTTTAATTTGCAAACTAATATATTGATTTCTCTAACGGGCGTGTTAGAGATTGATGATTTTGTAAAGACAAAATAAGATGTTTATATTTTCTAACAAGTGTGTTAGAAAATATTATTGTACAAAATATACAAACGTGTTGGAAATTTTTATTTTGAAAATTTTGTGAAAATAAAAAAGTTATAAACTTATTTTGTTTTATTGAAGGTTTTAGTAAGAATACTAATTAAAACTCCAAAGTTGAAACTTAAAAATAATAAGGATACCATTAAGTTGGGTCAAATATTCTTAAAGTTTTAATGGGGTGTTTCAACTCATGGTTTATGGAGAATTGGGTGTTTCAACCTTTTCCAACATTAAACCAGTTTGGTTAAATTTGATGGTTTCTAACGAGTGAGTTTGAAACGGGTATATTTGGAAAATCCAAAGTTAATACCATTTATGTAAATGGTTTAATTTTCTAACGACGGTGTTAGAAACGGTTTATTTATAATCAACAAGGTCTAAAACGATTGTCATAATCATGTATTTCTAACAAGCAGGTTAGAAACGGTTGAGAATATAAACCAATGACCTTTAAAATGATTTTGGTAATCGTTTATTTCTAGCGGGTGTGTTAGAAAAAGGTTTATTTGATATAACCAAACTCTATATGATGAAACGTGTAATCGTTTGCATTCTAACAAGTATGTTAGAAATGGTTAATTTTTAAAGCGTATATGTTTATATGGTACACGTATAGTTTCTAATGAACGAATTAGAAACGGTTAATCATGAAAACCATATACTCTAACAAGTGAATTAGGAATGGTTTAAATAATAAAACTATATTAGAGTTTATGGTTTTGATTTGTAATCAAAACATAAATATGTATAGTTTATGGAAAATACTTGTAAAAGTAGAAATGTTTTGTATGAATAAAACATGTCTTTTGCAAATTATATATGGTTAGATACTTGTATGAGAAGTATGATAACTTGAACCATAAATAGTCTAGAGAGCCTATTTAGTGTAAAACAACTTGATGTTGTTTGGACATATTTACTTGTTCGACTACTTGTAAGTAGTTAAGTATAAACAACTTTGTTGTTTTGAACAGTGTGTTGAGGGAGTACCTCGAAACATGCCACAAGACGATATAATTGCTATTATTTCGTCGAACGATAAAATGTTGAAGAGAATAACACTTTGAGATTTGATGTTTACATATCCTTATATGAATCTGTTTAAATATATATGTAATATGTTATATATATTTTGGATTATATTGAAATTATAATTTGGTAAATTATAACTATTAATTGGAATGGTGAATAAAGAGTAAATTCTTGAGTAGAGTTTCATGTTTTCTAATTAAAGTTTTTATGTCACTTTATTAGAGCTTTTTATGTAAATTTATTAGAGCCTTTATTTATAAAATTAATTCTTTAATTAAGTGACTAAGAAGAAAAACTCTTCATTCATCCCCATTGAGATAATCATGATCAACGTGGCAAGTGTATTGAGGTTAAATACACGAAACCAAGATATGTCGTCCAATGTTGAGAGCATCAACAAAGAATTGAACAAATGTATTTCCGATGACTATAACATATGACAGGAATATATGTTATTATTCATAAGTCTTTTATAAATATTGCGAGATTTATTATAAAAGACTAATATTGATGGACATGTAGAGTCTCTACAAACCATCAATGTTGGTTGAACTATATGGAGGATTCGTGATATATTTTGGGAGAGTCACCCAATAAATAGGTTCAACAAAATATATACATATCACTTAGGGATATGTGAATGTCATGTCGTTGAGTGTCAATCCAATTGACTTGTTGATGATGAATATGTTCATCAAAGTGACTTATATTAAGACTTATGTTTAATTCCTAAAGAGTCAATGGTGAAGCCTTGGAGATTAAAGGCAAACGAGTCTTGATCCTAATGGATGGAATTAATTATGGTTTTGAAGCATTCTTTAAACCAAGATTTTGGAATGGTAGACAAAATCTCATTTTGTGTCTAAATTAAGATGTGAATGTTAGGAAGAGCTAGTGAGTTATCTCTTAAGGTTGTGAAGAATCAGAATGAGCATATTCTGTTCACATGGTAAGTATTTGTAGTTTAAAGCATGCTAAACTAATACTTGTTAATTTAAATGCTCCACGGAGAATAAATTAACTTTGAACATTCACACATATATGACGACATAAGAATGAATTTTGTAAAAGCAAATATATAATTGATTAACAAATGATGACTCGAAAGGACCGAATAAATAGTTCATTGGTTATGATACTATTTAGCTTAATATGAGGAGAACTCATATAGCTCAGAAAACGATTCGTGTGAGAAATATGGGTTGATTAATATAATGGATGACCTCAATAACACAAAGATATAGATAGTCTCTATCTATCACGGTGTCTAATGTCATCATAAGTGATATTACTCGAACTTGATCAAAGTGCAAGCAATGTGGGGGAAAAGTCATTTAAGAAACAATCCGTAGGGATGTAAAAATGGTACTTGAGAAGTTTTCAAGGTACATATGAAAGGAAGAAACTTTCATCACCCCATTTGGTAGTTATCCAATAACACTTAAGTGTGGAGGTGACTTGCATTTGAAAATAGAAGGTTTGATATGAACGAATGTGATTTTGGGAAGTACAAATCACACGAACCTAGAACAGACTTGTTATAAGTCAGTTCTATTATGTGGACAAAATTCTTGAGAAGTTCAATGGAAATGACTCTAATGTGGCTAGAACTTTCATTGACACGAGTCAACGTCTAGCTAAGAATCGAGGTGAGCCTGTTAACCAATTAGAGTACTCAAGAATTATTGGCAGCCTGATGTATCTGATGAGTTGTATCAGACCAGACTTAGCAAGCAAGATAAGTAGATAACGAGCAACCTAAGTTCAATTCATTGGAATTACGTGACACGGTGCTTTGGTAATTAGGATACATATGAGACTACGGGCTGCAATATAAAAGATATCTGGCAGTTATTTAAGGTTACTGTGATGCGAATTGGATATCTGACACGAATGATTCCAAGGCAACAAGTGGGTATTTATTCACACTTGGAGGTGTTGCGATAATGTGGAAATTACCTAAGCAAACGTTTATTGCTAGATCCACGATGGAATCATGATTCATCGCTTTAGATAAAGAGGATGAATAGGCAGAATGACTACGTTAATTTGTTAAAGATATACCTAGGTGGCCGAAGCCGGCATTGCACTAATGCATACGTTGTGATAGTCAATCGGTAATTGGCAGAGCTCATATCACAATGTGTATCAGTAAAAACAGGTATATAAGACGTAGGCATAATACGGTACGACAACTAATCTCTACAGGAGTTATCACTGTTGACTACGTGAAGTCAAAGGATAACATCGCAGATCCGCTAACAAAAGGCTTAAGCAGAGAGTTAGTTCAGAAGTCGTCAATGGGAATGGGACTAAAGCCCATGAAAGGCTAAGTTTATGCGAAGGAAACCTAACTCAGATGACTGGAGATCCCAAGATCTGAGTTCAATAGGACAACTTAATTGTATGAACTGGTGAAGGTCACTGTGGGGAAAAGTTGATGGAAACCCCACGTTTTAAAAAAAGGGGGAGTTTACTATAAGATTTAATAAGCTTCCTAGTCCATTCCTAAAAGTGACAAGATTGAGGTTAAGCTTATGGCTTTTAATGATTCGACTGAGATAACCAGTCCTAGTAGATCACCTATGTGAGAGAGAAGTAGGGTCGCTTCGAAGGGTATTGTTTGGGCACAATACCTAAGAGCTCTCGCAGAACCAGGCACATGTACATGACCATAACGGACACAACTATGAGGACTTGACGTTGTCAGGGAGAGTTTTGTGTGAAGCGTATTGTCGTCTACACAAACGGCAGACGATACTCAGAGCCAGTGGGCTAAGTGCGTTTCATAAGCGAAGGTTCAAAGGGTCACACCTACCTATCGTATGCAAAACTCAACTGTTGAAATTTAATCAGAACGAGGTTGTTTTTGAGAATAACTCCCATTCATGTGGGGGTTTGTTGAAACTTTTGTGTGTTTTGAATAATCTTCATTCATGTGGGGGATTGTTGGAAATATGTGAATGGATTTTATTGAAATTATAATTTGATAAATTGTAATTATTAATAAGACCTTAATATGGTGAATTAAAGACTAAAACTCTTGAGTTTTATGTCTTTAATTAGAGGTTTTTATTTTTTTTAGTTAGAGATTTTTATGTCACTTAATTAGAGTCTTTATGTCTCAAATTAAGTCTCTAATTAAGAAGACTCTTCATACATCCATGTTCTTATATAATGGAAGGCTTTGTGCCTCATTTGTATATGTAGAAAAGAGATACATACACACACATATATGTAGAGAACAAACTCAATCGAAGTTCGGTTATCTTTCAGGCATGTGGGATAGTCCGAAGTGCACCGCCGCACTGTTGAACCGGTGTACCCTGGGAACAGATGACGAATCTGTTTAAGGGAATTGTGTCAAACACAAGCCCGGTTCCTTTTTCTAATCTATTCATCTTTTTTCTTTCTGTTTGTTTTCAGTTCAAATTCACAACAGTCTCCATTTTGCTGTAAGTTTTTTCCAACAAACCCGATCTCTTCCATTAAACATACAACTCTTTCAAAACAAACCCACAAACATAACATAAATTCACCTAAAAAAAAACCGAAAAAACATAATTGAAACCATCATTGAAATAAATAAAAATAAGCGTTCTTACAACTGAATCCAAATAAGGTCTAGCATTTGGAAAACATAATAGCACTTCTTATTAAACGGCTAATGCGATTAATGACGCCTTCATGCATGACCTGACACAAACCAACGCCAAGCAACCCTTACCGTAGCCACCATTGCTGTTGAAACCGGCATTACCTAAGACTGATAAATGATTTAATTGGTTTAAAGTTTTTCAGAACCATGGCTGCAAGGCGGCATTCACCGGCCTTGCCACGCCATCATCATTAGTTGTTAGAATGTATATGTATCTCATCAAAACCAAGTTAAATAGCTAACAACTGCACGTCTTATATCAATAAACCAAAGACAGATTTGAACAGCTCAGGTGACAAACCTCGAGTCCAAAGTTAAGTCATACATCATAGCCGAACGTTTGTTTGAAACTACATAATTACAAATAAGGGTTCATCACAGAAAACAGACCGACTCTCTAAGGCTCAGAAAGGGTGATCATTTGTGGCTGGAGTTAATATCCAAAATCGTCCATGAGGTTTGGTCACTTTTGCCATTTCAGTCCAAAACCCAAACCTTTTACATCTGGGTCCTTAAGTTTTATTTTTCTTGCCAAATTCGTCCCTGACAACGTTTAAGTTGTGGACTGAAGTGGCAAAAGTGACCAAACCTCAGGGACGAATTTAGCAAAACCTAAACCTTTTTCAGGGACGAATTTGGCAAAAAAAAAAAAAAATAAAACTGAGGACCCAGATGTAAAAGGTTTGGGTTTTGGACTGAAGTGGCAAAAGTGACCAAACCTCAGGGACGATTTTGGCTATTAACTCTTTGTGGCTGCGACCAAACTATCATCTCGCCATAACAATACAATCAACCCTTCTTCATCATCATTGCCTTAAGCCCTCTTTTTTTCCAAACCACAAAACAACAAAACAAAACAAAACAGAGAATGAGTTTTAACAGAATGCATGTGTTCTGAATTACCTTCAAGAACCAAATGCAAAGAAAAAGAACGAAGGAGAATCGAAGGTTCTCTACCAGAATAAGAAGAAAATTATGATAGTTAAATGAATGAAATGATCTGTTGAAAAGGCTTATAAAGGTGGCCAGTAAGACACCATAGGCAGCCACGTGTAAAGCAGCACGTAAAACTTAAATTGGGAAAAAAATGAACCCCCAACAATCGAGCCCGGGTTCACTGAATTTTAAAGCATGTGGCTTCACTGGCCTATTAATATATATATAATATATATATATATATATATATATATAGGGTTAGGATACTTTGAAAACTCGTATGAGTTGCGAGAACCATAGGAACTCTTTTGAGCCATTGATCTTGATGATCTAATGGTTGAGATCAAATGATAAGACTTTTTTGTCTTGACATGTGGCTTGACTTTTTATTTGTATTTTTTTTAATAAAATAAAGTAGATAAGGGTATTTAGGTAAAATATACTATGAGAGAGAATAGAATAAAATAATATCATATTAATTTTTTATTGAATAATTTTTTTTAAACTTTATTTTTTTAAGCTTTATTTTCAAATCTGTGCATTCATTATTTAGGAAACCCCATATATCTAAATTATTTACATCAGTGTAAAAACCCATATATGAAAATTATTACATCAATGTAATACATGCAATATTCCCTTACACCAATGTAAACAACAAATTTGCACGAAAAATAACAAAATACATCAATGTAATATATTTACACCAACGAAAAGGAAAACATAACCAAGTTGCTAATCCACTAAAATATACAGAAACTACATCTAACTAGCTCTTGAAAAACATATTGGCCTTGGATTGTCTTCATGTGTAAGGATCCATCTCTACACAAAAAAGTGTAACAAAAAGTCACTATGCACGAACGACTATCACCCGATTTACATAAGTGTAACAAAAGTATTTACATGTGTCCAAAAAATAAAACACTACAAAAACCTACAAAAAAATAAGTGTAATACATATTCAATGTAATACAGGTAATATTCCCTTACACCAATGTAAAATATTGTAAAATAGTTTGCCACTATATATAAGAAGATTTCTATTAAAATGCTTAACCAAACAAGATTTGATTTCATCACACTAATGTAAATATTTACACCAATATAAATATTGTAAAATCACATCTTACACTTATGTAAATTCACATCTTGAATTACAAAAAAAATTACCTGGTTTTACAAAAAGAAAGCCACATCTTACAATTATATAAATTCACATCTTGAATAAAAAAATACCTGGTTTGACAAAAACAAAGCCACAGATCTGAAGGGTTTGTTCATCAAAAACAATTTGTTCAACATTTCAATTCCTACACCAAAACCTTTCATCATCACTATAATAATAATAATAATAATAATAATAATAATAATAATAATAATAATAATAATAATAATAATAATAATAATAATAATAAAAATATTAGTGGCAAACAGATGTGTGTTCAACGGGTTGTTGAACATTTCAATCCCCCAAATCATTTTTCTTTAACCCTTTTTTTTCTGTTTCTTGATCTTCACTCAAGGCATGGATGCCAGAGACCAGATCACACACACATCCTCATCAGGTTACTTGTTGTTCCACTCAAATAACCCATTTTCCAACATGGGTTTTCCTAGATTTGACCCCCCATTGTTGTTTTAAAACATTAATGGTGGTTCTTGACTTTAATAATAATAATAATAATAATAATAATAATAATAATATACCTGAAAAACCCACAGCATCATCATCCATCATCATCCACCACAGCCATGAACCACCATGAATCACCTCCACCCTCCCCCTGTCATCCACCACAGCCATACCCCACCACGAACCACCACACATCCGCCTCCAGATCTGTTTTCAGATCCCCAAAACCCCACCACCAAAATCGCCACCCACCAACCCTCACCATCACCATCACCTCTGAACCATCGAACCCCCCCCTGTTCACCACCACCATTGAACCCCCAGATCTCAAAACCCACCATCGCCATCGCCTACACCGAACCATCGTCTGGACCACCCCATCGAACCCCCACCCATCCTTGGTGTTCTTCCTGTTTTTAGAGAGAGAGGGGACGCGAGAGAGAAGAAAAGAGAGAGAGAGGTGTGTGTGTTTGTGTGTGAGAGAGGTGAGAGAGATCTGATTATGTTAGAGAGAGAGAGGTGTGTGTTTGTGTGTGAGAGAGGTGAGAGGGATATGCTTATTAAAAGGATAGTGGGGTGGGGTGGGGTGGGTGGGTAGGGGAGATGGTATTTGACAAAAATGCCCATCATTATAATAATGCTAACTAGGTGATGTGTCATATTATTATTGGTCTAGGGGAGTTCTCAAGTTCTCGCAACTCAGAGGAGTTTTCAAAATATCCGGATCCTATATATATATATATATATATATAAATAATACATCTGTACCACTACCATGCTCTAATATGCACGGGGTTGCTTCTGTAAAGCCATCCCACTTGCCAATCTGACAGCCATAAGATCACCACAAACCACTGAAGCAAAGCACAACACTGAATGAATATTACAAAATATGTTATGTAAACCATCATAAAATGCAGTAGATTGAAGTTACTATTCATATCGCCGGCCTATTAACTGTTCATAGTCTTCAATAACCAATGACAAAGTCTGTTAAACACAACAAACAAAACCCAAATTACCTAGGGTTTAAAACCATCACAGGCTCAGCAAACGCATCATAGCCTCACGTTTTTTTTAGAAACTTACTTTAAGGCTCAGAGAAGGGCGATTAATTGTGACTGCGACTAAACTATTGCCCCGCCAAAACAATACAACCAACCACTCTTTAACATCATCGCCTAAAGCCTTTTTTTTCATCATCGCCATGGAACTATAAAATACATCAAACTTCAAGCCACAGCCCGTGATGAGAAATTATATATGCATTAATAGGCCAACGATTTGAAATATTACCGGAGCCATTAATGTACACACACACACACACACATATATATATATATATATATAACGTGAACACCGCTACCATGATACAATCAACCATTCAATTTGCACGCCAATAAATCACAGGGTTAGCAAACACATGATAGCCTCACGGTTTTTTACAAACATACTTTAAGCTCAGAGAAGGGCGATTAATTGTGGCTGAGACTAAACTATCGCCTCGCCATAACAATACAATCAACCCTTCTTTAACATCATCGCCTTAAGCCCTCTTTTTTCATCATAATGTGTGTATATATATATAAGACGTGAAAACCACTACCATCCCACAATCAATCATCCAATTTGCACGCCAATAAATATATTGGTAAAATGTAATTACTGTTCATGCAGACACAAATTAAGCACAAAATAAAACACACGGGGTTGCCTGTGTTAAGCCATCCCACTTGCCAGTTTCACAGCCATCATAGGCAAATATCACGTAAGCTCAGATACAAATCATAACCTCGAATAACCAATGAGAAAGCCTGTCAAACCCAACAAACAAAAAATCACAGGCTCAGTAAACGCATCATAGCCTCACTTTTTTTTTTAGAAACATACATGATAATTGCTTGTTTAGATCCAAAATTCATGCAACCCAAAATTGTAACAAAAACAGGGAAAATTTAGGGAAACTTACTGGGCGCAAACCACAATGGTCTACGTTAAAAATTTGAAACCACATGAATTAATCAACAAAAATAATATTTGAGAACCACGGCAGCTTGACATGAAGAACAACCACAATTGATAGACTTGGCAAAGCCACGTTGGTGTCTAGATCGTTGATTCATCACTCAGAGGTGTCAACGCAAGTCCTAACATGGGAGCCAATTCTAGACCTAGACACACGGGTTAACAAAATCAGTAAGAATAGTAAACAATTGAACAAACACATAGACAATGCAACAAATAAAGTGATGTAAACCTCATATACATAATACACAATTGACAGACTTGGCGAAGCCACGTTGGTGTCCAGATCGTTGATTTATCACTCCGAGGTGTCAACACAAGTCCTAACATGGGAGCCAATTCTAGACCTAGACACACGGGTTAACAAAATCAGTAAGAATAGTAAACAACTAAACAAACACATAGACAAATAATGAAGTGATGTAAACCTCATGTACAGAGGCTCAAATGTTTTGACTCATTATCCAAGTCGAAAATGACATAAAGAATACTTCCAAATTGGTTTTAAACCAAGCCCAGCACTTGAAATTTGCAACCACGATTTTAACTACCATGTTGTCGACTGCGCTACAAAATTAACTGAAACTAAGTTTTATAACACATAGGAAGCGGTTTTACATACATAAGAGGTAGTTCTACATACAAAATTAGCGACGCTATCAACCTTAATAGCTAATACTAACCTCCTATTTATAACACATAGGAGGCGGTTCTACATACGAAATTTTAACACATAGGAGGTGCTTTTGACCCCAACCTGATCCGGAGCTCTTATTAGCGTTAGTTTCACTTTTCTTCCCGACCCATCGAGTTTCATCTGCAGTGATCACTGCTTTCACAAGTGGACCACCTTATATCGGTTTCGGCTAAATATGGAAAGTATTTAAATCTTCAGTTGCTGGATCCGGTGGATCATCAACCTCAGCTTCAATATATCATAACATTCAAACACATACATAACTTTATATGAAGATAAAAGTGCAAATAACAATAACAAACATGCACCAACAAAGAGTGATAACACAAAGTTAAGAGCTCTCTAGGCAAGGTTCAAAGGCAAACAAACATGGTTGCTTTTGTAAAGCCACCTGACTTGCCCATTTGACATATAGACCTGGCCTTGATAGGCTCATATACACATCACAACCTCTTACAACCAATGAGTAAAGGATTAGCAATAGAGGCTCAGATAAGCATAATAAACTTTCAAAGTCAACATTGCATCACAATTTATACATTATGAAAACTAATGATGGTTTTCAAAATCACAAATTATACAAAAAATTAAACGAAACCTATCTAAACTCGGAACCAGAAACCTCAGGTGAACAAACATCACAAATCATAGGATGACCTCCATCCCTTTAATTACAGGCCAACCCACAACCACTATCATCTAAGGGCCGAAAACTAAATGTAGACGGTGGTGGCTAGGGTTTAGCAGGAAAGGGGTCGCATCGGAACGCCTCCACCCTCTACTGCCAACCTCACTGACGCTCATCATACACAAATACCCCCCCATTCTCTTTGTTTTGTAACACACACACATACCTAGCAAATACAGAGTATAGAGAAAAAACAAAGAGAGAGAGAGAGAGAGAGTATAAGAGAAGATCGGTACCTACCATTCGTTTCCGGCGTGACACCAGATACCTGTGACAGTAGTGGTTTCGAAAAAGAAAGACGGTGATCATGTCAAATTATAACGGAGAGGAAGATGATGGGTGAAAGGAAGAAGATGAAGGAGATTGTATAGAGGGAGAGCGGAGATATGTAATAAAGTGAGAAACCCTAATGAACCACCCACTACACAAACCCATAAGTAGCCACCTGTCAAGCACCACGTAAAATTTAAATTGGCAAAAAAGGCCCCCTAAAGAATCAAACCCGGGTTGACTGCAGTTTAAAGATCACCACAAACCACTAAACCAAAGCACAACATTGAATGAATATTACAAATTATGTTACATAAACCATCATAAAATGCAGTAGACGGAAGTTACTGTTCAAATCACTAGCCTATTAATATATATATATATAATAAAAAGGTTTAAAGGAATGGACAAATACTTATGGTGTTCTTTGTAACTCATTATCGAAAACCGAACCGATCCAAGGTGACCTGACCTGAGAAACTAGCTTAACCGATTAAACCGAACCTGATGAACAGTTGGACCCGATATCATTAACTGGGTCGGTTTTTTAATAAGAATTTTGTGTTCCGAGTTCACACGAAATACCTGAGAAAGTCAAGGCATAATTTAAAAATTCGACCTTTTCTATTCCTAAATTTCCTCATACTTTCTAGCTCATAGTAGATTTTCATGATCAACTTTTCCTATTTCCAAAAATGTCATGGCGCAGTTTAATGTTTGATATATCATGAAACTTGACAAATGATCATTTTTATTTGGTTGGATATATATGCATTATAAAATTCCATATCTTATGTCAGTTAGCACACAAAAGCTTTATCATGTTTAAGTAGTGTTTATATGCATTATAAATTTAGATAATGTTGAGGATTTATTGTTTCAGATCTACGACTTCTTATATACAAACCTTACATTCATCCTATCATTTTTCAACCATCTAAGATCAAGAGTATGCAATCAAGATTAATCCCATTAGGTTAAAGGTTTTGTCTTTCTTGGTTATCAGGTAATATTTTCACCATTGAAACCTAAAGAACCTAATGTAAATAACCCAATTACCGAAGAATTAGCCTGTTGGAACCTGAGAGTGAATTGTGTGTGTTATTGTTATTGAAAACTAATTTCTATTTTAAGCAATTACAATAACAAGTAATAATATAATCAATAATTATCAACACACGTCAATTATAATGTTTGAGCTTGGATAAAGTAGGTGATGTCAACATAGATTTAATTCATTGATAGATTTCAAGTACAAAATGTTTGATCATTCCCCCCACCAAATGATCTCACTCTCTCTACACTGATCATGTTTAATCCCTGTTGGATACAATGATCTCAATTAGGCGTTCTGATTCTGTGTGTAGAGATGGTAAACAAGACTGAATGTACTATTCTATTTCTAGAGATAGATAGAGAATAGTGGTGATGTCACCATGAAAGCGACATTTAATTTAGAGACGTAACCACTAATTGTTTATAAATCACAGCTGGATAGTTTGTTACAAATGACTGGACTACATTGTACACTAAAGAACGACTGGTTTTGGCAAACAGTTGGTGTAAACCAGTAGTTTGTCAAGAAGCTTCACATGACACAACTATTGACTATTGTTGATCACCATATGGTGTTTCCAGTAGTTGTCGTTTTCTTATTTAGTTGTTGACTAGTCAAACGGTTGACTAGTCAATTCAGCTCTTCTGTCTTTTAGATGTTCAGTCTTATAACCAGTAGTTGTGTATACTAGTAGTTTGCAGAGTGTTGTTGATGAAACTTTCAAGGAGGAAATGAGATTTGCAATTGAAATATTTTATTCTTCAAGTATTTGGACAGATGGTGTCCATGGGATTTCGACCCTCATCATTAACAATTCTTCATAACCCAACAATCTCACCCTAGAACTGCTAATGTCAAAATCTCTCCTATATATGATACTTGCTTTTATTTGAGTGATGATGAATTGGAGTCTTTCTCTGGTCTGCCTTTAAGTTCACTTGCAGAATTGTTGTTGAGTCTTCATCTAGTTTTTCTTTTTCAGCACTTAATCAGCCATGACTATCTCAAAACATCTTAGTCAAAGAGCTGGTCATAGTCAACTGAGTAATGTGGATTGATTTCAAAACCATTTATCAAGCTGTAGATTCTTCATTTGAGATGGTGACAAAGATTTGTCCTTGAAAATAATAAAGAAGGACTTTGATGAGAAAATAGATGAACTACTGGAAACTTTGTGAAACTGCTGGTTTCTCAGGCCAGCAATTGTTAACCACTAGTTTGGATATGAGTTAAAACTTTTGGTTTTTTTCATCGAAATGACTTCCACCCATGCTCGATAGTTTTCATTCCTTTCGCTTATTGACCTACCAACAAGACATTTCCCTGCATCCCCAGTCAATCATTGGAAATACTTTTGGAATATGTCAAGTTGAATTTTCCAAGGTAGGTTGATTCCCCAACTTGAGCAGTTTTCTTCCCATTTCTTCTTAGCAATTAACAATGTTAGTCCAAAACCAGCAGTGTTCTGTGGTTTGATAGATATGTTTGCTTAAAGGTGAAAATGTTTGAAAGTGACTATGTGTTTGAGGATATAAAGCCTCCTGTGTAGGATGCCAGTTGTTAGGTTAATGTGGTGCAACTGGGCTTAAGCTTAAGGCATTTAGGTGACAATCTACTTGATATTTGAGACCTCAGCTCTCAGCTGTTCTTCGTCAATTCCAATGTTTGAGCATCATCTAAATTAACGAATCCTCTACATCCCCATCAGTGATGGTTAAATCCTCAGCTTTTTGAAGTTAAAAACTTCATAACATGCTGTGATGCTATTTTTTTCTTGGTATTGGGGACTTCCAGCAGTTAAGGGCACTCTTTGAGTGCAAACTGCTATTTTTGTTGCCTGCAAGGTGATCAATAGGATCTATCAGAAGAGTAGAATCCACACATGCAATCTTAGCAACAGGGTATACATGTGCTATATCTCACTTCTTCTTCATGTGGGATAGGATAAGGTAAACTACTGAAACTGAGCTTGATCTGAGTCTTAATATCATTTATGTGTTCATTAAGATTTGCTCATTTTATATGAGTAGGTTATCGTGCCTTCATGAATATTTGGCAATGAAAACCATAGATGTGTAAACAAGCAGATTAGTCTTGGGATCACACTTGCAAAACGATGCTCAAATGAGTCAGCATATTGTTCACGGGCTTCCCTTTTGGCTATTCTACAAACATTGAATAACATCTGAGAGGTTTAGGCTTGGTGGAGGTCCCTAAGACTTAGTGTGAAGAAGTAACACCAATCTTTTGATGAAATTGTATCTTCAATAGGTGATGTTCAACGACTTCATCCTCCCAAATCATCTAGGGATGGCAATGGGTCGGGTTTGGGACGGGTTTAGGTAATCCCAACCCCATACCCGATTAGGTATGCTTGTCCCAAATCCGGCCCAAAACCCATCGGGTTTGTGTCGGGTAATTACCCATCGGGTATCGGGTCTACCCGCGGGTTTCGGGTAAACCCATTTATTTTTAAAACTTACTCATTGAGTATATCTGATCAAAAATCTGACTGGCATCTATTAGGTAACTATTAACCAATTACATTTACCATTATTAAATATATATGTAAATGATTACGATGTAGAAATATAAATAGTTAAATCATATAAAAACAATCAAAAGCATAGATAACAAATTGTATGCACCAACTTTTTGATAATTTTTAGCACAAGATGACAATGTAGATGGACAATTAAATATATTATGCATACATATTTAAAAAGATATATTAGAAATTATATTTGGTATCTAATCGGGTAAACGGGTATACTTTATCGGGTAATCGAGTCGGGTAAACGGGTATATCATCAAATCCCAAACCCGTCCCAAACCCGCGAAAAAAATAAAAACTAATCCCATACCTGGACCCATACCCGATTACCCGACCCCAAACCCGTCCCAAATGTGTCGGGTTTCGGGTTTACCCCATCGGGTTCGGGTTTGATTGCCATCCCTAGAATCATCTAGTTTTGGTTTGGTGGGGTGGTGGTGATGGCTTGACATTTCAAAATGTCTTTTGGGTGATTTTTGCCTTAGGTTACCATAGGAGGGTGCATCTCCTTGGATAGGTAAAAAAAATTTATAGCTCCGTTGATATCTCCACAACCCTTTGCACAACCCTTTCACAAATGTGGCCATTCCCGTTATTTCATACCTAACATTCCCCCAAAACTAATGTTAACTCTCTAATACAAGATCAATGGACTAAAATTATTTCTACAAAAATCTTACTTCCTATTTGATCATTTTTCTATATTTTTTTTTGTAAAGAGGCTTTTATTAAACTGGCAAACACTCGTCTCCAAAACACTTACATCAATCATTTTTCTATATACTAAGCACATTTACACAATACACCCACTGACTATAATTACATAATATCACCTTTAATGCACTATAATTACATCATATCCACTTTTAAACGTATTCTCCACACCAAACATATCCGGCCATTCCCACCATTATTAATGTAAAAATGCTCATAAACTATTCATATATGATTAGATGATAATAACACGCTTAGATTGAGATATATGATATTTATCATTTTTTTTCAACGTCTATATTTAAGTAACATTTTAAAGTTCTTAAAGATCTCTAG
Organism: Ambrosia x helenae; assembly: GCA_030844895.1. Lineage (NCBI taxonomy): Eukaryota > Viridiplantae > Streptophyta > Magnoliopsida > Asterales > Asteraceae > Ambrosia > Ambrosia x helenae. Next base: position 32,601 of record JAUTDX010006156.1, read on the forward strand.
TAAAAAAATATTTATTTTTTAAAAAGTGAAAAAAAAAAACATTTAATCTATGACACTTGATATTTTAACATAAATGCAACTTCTTTTGACAATTATATCAATCAAAATTTAACAAGACCTCACAATTAATAAAAAAAGAAAACCTATAACAAATATTAATTTTGAATATTTCATTTTAAATAAATAAAATTAGCAATGTGAGGCTAACCTGTTTAGTAGAGTCACATGCCCCTAGATGAGAAGTCTTATGTTTAAATCTAGATAAAGACGTATATTTTAGGATTATTAGTGTAAACTTTTAAAATGAGTAATATAGCCGTTTATAAAAAAATAAATAAATAAATATAAATTATGATACTTGCAAGTTTTTAGCGATTATTTTTAAGTAACATGATAAAGTTTCTAAAGAAGAATAATTAGTTTGAAAAAGAGAAAAAAAGCTTAATTTATGACAAACTTGATATTTTAACATAAATGCAACTTCTTTTTAGCAAATATATATCAATCTAGATCTAACAAGATGTTACAACTTTATAAAAAAGGAAAGAAATAACGAATATACTTAATTCTATATATATATTGATAGATGCGTTCATTTGAACAGTAACTCACGAAGTTACTGTTCTCTTTTTTCTTGACAGGTTTTTCTGATGGCGTACACGTGTTGACAGGGCTTTATGTGTTGCGTGGTTTTATCTTTGTTTCCCATATTTCTTACTTTTTGAAAAAAACCCTCTTCATTCCCTATCTCTTTTCATATAATCAGCTTAGTTTCTCTCTTTTTCACCAGTTAACCATGAATGTCCACCGATTACCAACGACGCGCACAACCACCTTTCTAGTAATGATGGTGTGCCGAAGAGTGGGTTAAAAATAATGTGGTTTTGAATAGTTCATTATATATATAATAATTATGATCGACTGATAGCGACGTTCGGAACAGTAAAAACAAAATAAAAACCATTAACTTTACAAGTAATTACAAGAGTGCCATGTCATACTAATTACGGAAAAGCCAACGTTCTTCTATTGGTCTAGACTTTTTCTGGGCGGTTTGTGTGGTTTTTCTGGGCTATTTCCATGTTCCTTTTTTAGTCGGTTTCCAATTTCTATTACATAGGCTGATAGGCACATGACCAGTTCATTTCACTCCAAAATAAAGCTAGATAACATTCGGACCCTTGGCCTCAATTCCTTAAAGCAAATGCAGTGTAATATTCTTAGGCGCTTTGCTTGGTGCAACGCGCACCAGCGTACTGGCGAAACAATACGACTCCTTACGTTGTGTTATCCGATTAGCAAGACCTTCGCAATACCGTTGGTGTAACTTCGCTGTTCGTCGGAAAAATCTGTAGCTTTTCACGAATCGGCGCCGGTTATATTTCTACGCCGCGCTTAGCGCGGCGCGTAATTTACTAGCGTTAAATAAATGAAATTAAATATTTTTCAATACATACTATTTTTCAAAAAAAACATCAATCACTTGATTTGGTCTTCAGAAAGGATTATACAACCAATAGAAGAAATTATTAAAGTCGTCATAAATACAAAAAAAGTCAAAGGAGAAAGACGAGAATGCCATAAAATGCCCTTACCCTTTTAACCTTTTGGCACCATTTCTCAAGAATCCAAATAACAAAAAAATAAAAATAAAAAAAATCAAAGCACCCCTCTTTTGTGCTCTTCTTCTGTGGGACGGTTACAAAGTCCACCACATCACCTAAAACCCTTCTCAACAATCCATTCACACACACATATTATTAATAAAATTTCATGTAATCAGCCTCAATTTCAGTTGCTATTTACATACAAAATTTTCTGTTATTTTTTTTTCAAGATTTGTGATTGGTAGGTTCAAATCCAAGATGCCCATTTATTGATTGTTTAAAAAGTTTTGAAATTTAGGCATTTTTTGATTTGGGTTTTGTGGTTTTTGATTTTAGGTGATGGGTATTGATAAAGATTAGATTTTGATGTGTGTTGTTATGGTTCTTGATGTTTTGGTGACTTACAGGTACTGAAAGTTTGGGGCTTTTTATTATTGGTGAAAGAAGAGGTAGATGTTAAGTTGTAGATTTAATTTGTGAGGGAGGCTGAATTACTATATGGGTAATTTATGCTGCACTTCTTCTTCAAAGGTGCATATGCTTCATCCTTTTCTTATTTGCTTCCATTTTTTTTTTTGGTTTTAGGTGAATTTATGAATTTTTGTTTACTATTTTTTTTTCATTATAAGCATGATTTAGTAAATTGGGTGTGATAATTGTAGTTTTATGCTAATTTTAAAAATTGTTGCTTCCTTTGTTGTTTTTTTTTTCAATTATATTGTTTAGGGTTTTTATACAAATTAAATTAGGGGCTTTGTCAAAGCTTTAAGATCAAAGGGAGCTTGGTGCACCAGGAATCCAAGTTAGGCTTTTAATTATAACTTTCATTATTCCATTATCAAATTATGACCTTTGCTAGTAATCTTGGTGAATTAGTTTTCATTTTAGGTCGGTCCGTAGATGTTACAACTTACAATGTTCTTTTTTGGCATTTTTTTTTGCTAGAATTACATGTTTATGTATTGTTATCATCACAAAGAATTGGTGTATTTTTTCTGCTCACATGGTTCATCAATTTCCTCTTACATTTGATTAATAGTCAAACATTATTATGTGCCAAGTCAAACTTTCATATGAGGGAAGTTGGTCAAAGGTTGCCGAATTTGACCATGTAGTTGTGTGGGTTCAGTAGCTGGCTGCTATTGTATGATATGTTCTTATTGTGGGATTTTTATAGTTTGTTGGGTAGCAAATCATTTATTATCAATCATTTGGCCGCCATTGAAAATTTGTAGTTAGTGAGATCATGTTAGTTGACGTTTTATATTAATTTGGCCGAGTTGGTTGAGCTGCTATTCATTGCATTTAGAGTTATTCTATGTTTATGATATTTTTATGTTTCTACGAGTTGCAAAATGAAAACTTTTTTGTCGTTGATAGGGCGGCAAATCAACACATGCCACCGGCAAGGGGCGGGGCCGGCAAGGGTCGTCAAATACGGATTCAGTCTGGTTAAAGGGAAAGCTAACCATCCAATGGAAGATTATCATGTGGCCAAATTTTTATCTCATCAAGGGCATGAGCTTGGGCTTTTTGCTATATATGATGGCCATTTGGGAGATAGCGTGCCTGCATATCTTCAAAAACATTTATTCTCCAATATCATAAAAGAGTTAGCTTTTATTGCCTTCCACATTCTAGAATCAATCTATTATTATTGCTTGATTGTGATAATATTTGTGTACATGTGTGTGTGTGCGCGTGCGCGTGCGTGTGCGTGTATGTAGTGTTAGTTACAAATACAAATAGAGTTTTCTCTGCGAAGGAGAAAAACACGCGGTGGGTTTTTGTAAATAATGTGGGTCATTATGCTACAACAAAATTGAACGAACGTAATTATTATTACTCTACAAAAATCGAAGTAGCGTGGTAATGATTACGCTAGTTCAATTTTGTTGTAGAGTAATAATATTGCATCACAACAAAATTGAAGTAGTGTAATAATTCTTACCCTACTTGAAAGTTGTAGAATAATAATAATTATGCTAGTTCAATTTTGTTGTAGCTTAATTACACTATTTACACAAATGCGACCGTGTGTTTTTTTTTCTCCGCTTTGTATGCTTCGCACAAAAAGAAACCATAATGGCCAAGAGTCTAATGCATATATTATCTTAAATCTTTTTTTTTATGCATAGACTTGGATTATTACCGTAATAATTGTGTTTCAGTATTCATAGTCAAAAAAGAAATGCATTGATTATTTATAAAAAAGATAGACAAAAATGCGATTGAGATCGACCATATGTATCTCATCCGCACAAAAAAAGGACCCATTTCATCTTGAATCTGTTTTGACTCGTTGCCCAACCAGACTGACCCGTTGATCTTGATCTTGCACCTCTAACCCTTTACTCTTTCGATTAGTATGCTTTCCTAACTTCATATAATTTTAGTTTTTTACAATGTGCATAACACACGCCCCCTATTTTTATCCGATGTTTTAATCTTGTAACCACTTTTACCACTTCTAATATCTAAACCAAAATCCATGTCAAATAATAAAAATTTCAAGGTATATATTTTGACTCCTCCTTTCCTTCTCTTGGCTAAAGGATATTATTGATAATTCCAAAATAGTTAAAAATTTGCTACGTAAACCATATTACTTTAACGACGAATTATCTGTAATTATCTTCTACGTTTTGCATTCTTGCAGAATGAGTTTTGGACGGGATCCCAAACACAGGCAATATTTAAAGCCTATGAAAAAACGGACGCGTCAATTCTTTCCCATAATCCTGACCTGGG
>JAUTDX010006157.1:0-24773 GCA_030844895.1 Ambrosia x helenae
CAGTTACTACTTAGGTTACCCGGGCAGTTTTGTATGCCGATGAGGTGGCCGTTCCTCATTGGTTGGTGCTGTTTGGGTACTTTGGGCTGTGCCCCTAGTCGGCTTACAACTTAGAAAACATCCTACTATAGCTATATTCTATGTGCTACCAAACAAACAACAACAACACAACCGTGTATTTAGTAAATTCCACAAATAGCAAAGCCATTGGTAGGGTTTGGGGAGGGTGGGATGTATGTATGCCGGCATTTCGTCTGATAGAGAGTCAGCTTCCAGCGAGACCTCCGGCTAAAAACAAACATATTACATATATTTAAATAGATAGCTACCAAATAGCAAAGGAAGGGGTGAAAAAGTAGTATATTCAACTAGAAACAAATATAGTAGTACCGTGCCACAACGTATAGACATTAAGACATGGAGATTGTCACATGCAAAGTTCGCCGAGAGTGTAGGAAAAACCTAAGCTTTTAGGCTTTAACCACAAATCTAATACACTTATTTGGTAGACCTATACAAAATATAACTCTATGAAAGGATCATAACGCTGTTGAATTCTTGATTTTCTGCTCAGAAATAAAGATTCTGATTAGGGATTAGCATAACAGAAATTGTATGAGAATTGAGAGCCGTTCGGTTAAAAAAATGGGGTATTGATCTCTATGTTGTATTGGATTGCACACTGTTAGCATACCTTGAAACCTTTTTCTTAATGATTACACAGGGCTGAATATAATCCTGACCAGTATTTATGGGACAAAAACTTCACTCTTGCTGGTAGGAAATTCACAAGACAAGATCTGGAGGCGAGTATGGACATGCGCCCGTATATTATTCTTTTGCATAATGCATCCTGATTGGGATGGGAATATCTGAATCACATTATTTTTTTGTGTTTTGCAGCTCAGGAATAGTAGAGGGCATACCTTGAGGTGTAGCCATTATTTGCCTTCACCTTTCCCAGATGACACTTCTCTCCCTTGTGTCGTATACTGCCATGGAAACAGGTTCTTGTTTCTCATATATTCATAGGACATGCGTTGAATGAATGAGAAACTTATTTGTTATCAGTGGAACCTTTGTAGTGGATGTAGGGCGGATGCAAATGAGGCTGCTGTATTCTTCTACCGTCAAACATTACTGTCTTCACTCTTGATTTTTCGGGATCAGGGTTATCCGATGGCAATTATGTCAGCCTTGGTTGGCACGAGGTACGCATTGTATTCCGTTCATTAAACTATTTCCCTACTTGTCTCATGTTTCTAATATATTGTTTTCATTTGCACTTCAGAGAGATGACCTGAAGGTTGTTGTCTCATATTTGAGAAGTAATGAACAAATATCTCGCATTGGTTTATGGGGACGCTCTATGGGGGCAGTGACTAGGTATTTTTTTTTAATATTTAAGTAATGTAACGTGTGTTGGTAGTATATTTGAAACTTTGATTAAAGTACTAGAGCCCTCCTTGGTTTGATTTCACCTAACTTTATCTCTCTGGTATCACACAGCTTACTCTATGGTGCCGAAGACCCTTCTATAGCTGGAATGGTGTTGGATAGTGCTTTCTCAAACTTATTTGATCTAATGATGGAACTGGTTGATGTGTATAAAATCCGGCTTCCCAAGTTTACGGTAATGCTTTTTTCATGTTTATTCTTTCATAACACACACACATATATATTGTATTCACAAATACTATTCCTCTTTAGTGTGTTATCTTTCTATAATTACCCCAATATATGTGTGAAATAGCCTCCAAAAACCCATATAATTCCTCATCTATCATTCCTAATATTAGCTTATCTCAAACTAGTAATCTAATCATAAAAGAAAAGAAAATCTAGTCATAAAAGAAAATCTAATAAATTATCTAGAAAATAGGGTATCCATAAACTCTAAAAATTTGGAAAGTAAACTCCAATACCCACATCTCCTCTCAAGCTGATGCATGGATGACGATCATGGCCAGCTTTGATCAACAAACAAACTTGTAATTCAGCTAAAGATTTCTGATTGTTTTTTATGTACATCTGTATCAATGGATGATGAACATTCACCAACTTCACACGGAGTGTGAATTGTGAAAACACGGGGTTTCCTCCTTGATTAGTGGTTGATACAAGGAACCTTATTAATTGTTTTTTGTTCCAACTGAATAGTTTTCTGTTCCCTAAGTTTTAGGAGTTTAGAATGTTACATTTTGGTAGTTGCTTATTTTTCTTCATTGCACCTTCTACAGATAGCCCTTTAGTCACACTTGTCAATGAACGAGATGTCCAGATATTTTTTTTTTCTTTTTCCTAACATATAATGACGGTTTAAGTAAAGATACTTGGAAAAGAGAAAAAAACATGCTTTTATTTGTATTCATAGTACATGTTAATATCGTTATCGCGCGTGAGCAGTTTGATTTTTATGTAAAGCTTCTCTTCCATGCTATAAAGTTAAACCCTCTTTATTGCAATTGTTAAGGTTCCTGAAAAATATTGAAATCCTTTCCATTTAATCAGGTGAAGGTGGCTCTGCAGTATATGCGTCGAGTGATTCAAAAGAAGGCAAAATTTGACATTATGGATATTAACGCCTTGAAGGTCTGTCAGATAATGAGACTTCTGTCAAATAATTGTTTGCTCTGATTCATGTTTGAAGGGTTGGGAAGGATATAATACATTAATTAAACAGTAATCAACTAATCAAGTTAATTTTGTTATATCCATGCAACCTAACACCCTCCCCAAACAGACTTACACACGAAAGTTAGCTGTATAATAACATTATAATTTCAGTTTTCTTTTACGCTACAGGTTGCACCAAAAACATTCATTCCTGCTTTATTTGGCCATGCCAAAGGTGACAAGTTTATACAACCCCACCATTCAGACCTCATCTCTCTTTCCTATGCGGTATAAAACATTTCCTGATACTTTGTGGTTTCAGTTACAGGTATTAAGTTTGCAAATAGTTAAAGAACAATCTGATTATTAACTGAATATTTACAGGGAGATAAAGATACGATAAAGTTCGATGGCGATCACAACTCAACTAGGCCACAATTTTATTATGACTTGGTATCAGTATTCTTTCACAATGTTCTTCATCCTCCTCAAGTATCACCAGAATGTTCAAGCAGATATGAGAAATATTATGACCTTGGGGATCTTCAGGTTGATGCTGGTATAGAAGAGGTAATTTCTGTTTTATCCAATGTGTCACTGTATTAAATGCCTTCCCACGTGGGAGTATGAATAGTACTGGGTAAGAGGCTGGAAGAGTGGAGTGTATTGCGGTGCATCCTGTTTGTTTTTCTTTGATGTTTTTCTTCAGTTTGTGTATCTTCCCTTCCATATGTGTGTGTGTGTGTGCATTTTGGGTTAGTGAATAGGGCAGATAAGTAGGCATGTCTTTCTTGAGTTGTTACATGTGCAACCGAGATGAGTTTTGATACTTCAGTTGATGTTAATTTGGACATAAAGCTCTATCATATGAGTCTTACCACTGTACTGATTGAAAGATTTCTAGATGTTAATCCAATTTGCACTCTTGATACTTCAGCTGTCACTTCGTAAGTTGTTTATATTTTTGTATCAGCACACAGCAGAAAAAAACATAGCCATGAAATCTGTTCTTTTGTTTTTATCTTTAAATAAAATCCACTAATGATTCACACATGGGTCCAACCCTCCTCCAACGATTCAATTTGGTTTGTAGAAAAGAAAGGCACCGTAAGAGGGTTTTCAAACTTGACAAACAAGTGTAGTGTCTCTCGACTAGTTTTTCTGTTATACTGTTATAGTTAACTTCATGTTGCTTGAAAATTGTTTCCAATAATTCTGTTTCTGCTGAGCGCAGAAACTCCCTGTTGAATGTTGCAAGAATGGGTAGTCTTCCCAAACCATCACAATTGCAGGTGATTGAAACTGTAGATATTGGTATTGTTTTTTTAGTGAACCAATTTCCTTAGATGTGTGTTCTACAAAATATACTCAACCATATTTTGCCATTTTCTATTTTGGATACCTTAAGTTGTTTCGAACTTGACTTTTCTGTACCAATCTTCTCAGGACAATCCAAGTAGTCAAGTTGAGGAATGTTGTTCTTATACTAGCTCAATATAGAGAGAGCTGGGGAAGATGCTCATCATTGGGTAGTGTTGGTGAACCTTTTCCAGATTGCAACATATCTAATGACAATGAGGTGGTCTCTCTCTCTCTCTATATATATATATATATATATATGTGTGTGTGTGTGTGTGTGTGTGTGTGTGTGTCATGTGCACATAATTTTGCATGGAGCAAGTTGTTATTTGCTGCTGATGTTTGGGCTCTCATCTATGGGATAGATTCTTTGACCAATATAGTGATTATCAGTGCAAGCTTATAGTCAGTGTTAGAAGTTGGTGTGGCTCTGCTCGAGTTGTTACTTGTTAGATTGAAAGTATAGGTGTATTGTATGCATAGTATAGGCATAGAAAATTAGTAATTTAATACTTTTATATAATAAAAAAAAAAATCTAAAATACTTTCCTTTTAAAAAAGTCCAAAAGATAAAGAAAAGTATAATAGGTACCCTCTAGACTGAGATAGTTACAATAAGATGCTTAAAAAGCCTAATACGCTTCTGCAAGCTAAGGAAGGGAACACCCGGATGTAAAAAGAGAAGTCTAGAACTTGGCAAAGACTTGCAACAATGTCAGTTGTCATTTCAATATAAGTTGTCCACAAAGATTTCTCTAAGCAACCTTATCTAACAAAATGAAAATCAAACTTCCACATGCTTGTTTAGGCATGGAAGATAGGATTAGCGTAGAGGTAAGTTACACCTAGATTGTCACATCATATGGTAGGAGTTGAAGTTGCACCAACACTTGGTTTTAAAAAGCGAGAACCGCACAAAAGTGACGAGGTCTAAAACCGATACGTAGTGAGCTTCCAACCGGGTAAGTTCAACCACTATATCAGTGAGAGCTTTGTATCAAATTATGTGCTGTTTGCAGGTAATTAATGAGATTATGTTGGAACCCATATAGATAAAGGCACGAGTATAGGTCCATATGCTTGTTTTGCTAGTTCTTGCTAATGTTATCAACTTCGAATGCTTTCTGCTATCTTCAACATCTTTTCCTTGAACATATTTGTTCCAGAAGTCAGCGTTCTTGCAACATATTTCTTTCTTCATATTATATACTTAGCACTTGATATCTATCATTTCAAAAGGAAAAACGAAGCGGCAATTAAATGCACTTAGAAAGAAATATGGTGCAAGAATGCTGACTTCTGGAACAAATATGTTTAGGGAATAGGTGTTGAAGATAGCAAAAAGCGTTTGGAGTTGATAATATTATCAACATTTAGCAAAACAATTTGATATATAACTATAAGGAGAATGGACCAAAAGTTTGGTTACTTATCACACCATTATGCCGCATGAGGCACAACTCCACGCATTAGTCATTGGGTCAACTTGAGATACAAGCATACAACTTCAATTTTTTGTTTAAAGAGATGCATATTAGTACTTATCCTAGTTTTATGGTTTCAAAGGAGGCTTCTAGTGTTTGTAGGTTAAGGAGGCCCTTGTTTGATATTAAGGTAAGTTTTCTTGGGTTCTCATAGTCGAGAGTAGGGATGAGCATAAAAGACCGAATACCGATCTCGTACCGTACCAAGGGGTTTCGGGATTGGGATCGGTATCATCATTTATGAAAATTTGGGATCAATATTAACTGGTTTCGGTACGGTATTATACCAGTAATACTGCTTCAAATACCAAATTCCAGAAAAGGCATGTAAATCTTTTAAAATTTATAGTACATCCCTCCATAAAAGGCATGACTCGACACCACCTTTAAATTTCATCTACCCCCAAACCCCCTCATGTACAGTCTGCCTAACCATCCGCAGAAATCGTCTCTTTCCATCAGCACGTAACCATCCTCAAAACACCACCACCACCATGACTCGCCACCAGCGCCTGCCTTCCACCACCACCACCATGACTCGCCACCAGCGCCTGCCTTCCACCACACCACCATGACTCGCCACCAGCGCCTTCCTTCCACCACCGTGCCTCGCCACCACCGCCTCTCCCCGTGCCTCTCCAGTCTCCACCTCACCTGCGCAAGGGTAAGTCTAAGTCTCCACCTCACCTTTGTACAGGGGCTGTTTTGGCTCATATAATTTCGGTATTATATCGAAAATCCTGATCCCGCACCGGTTCCGGTACCGAACCGGTATCGGTATTGGTATGGTACGATCCCTTCCCGAGCCCATCCCTAGTCGAGAGGGATATGCAATAATGCCTAGTGCTTATGGTTACTTGGGTATAGTACAATAGTGGTTGGTACAGGGTTAGTCAAGTCCTACCTTGGTTAAGCTGTATGAAATTCAAGTTTAAAGTAATATCATTATCGGCACAAGATATTTATATTAACGACTTGCCACACTTTATTGAAAAAAAATTGTATTTTGCATTTCTAGTGTGTTGTTATTGTGGCATATTACTCAAGTGTTGAATTTTAGGTGACGTTGAAGTGCTTGCGACACCTCTTCGAACCAGTCAACATGCACCTGGAGCAGCAGATGCAAGTAAGGATAAAAAGAAAGTTCCGACAGCTTCAAAGAGATCTGGACGTGACAAGTTTGAAAAACTAGAGGCCCTTAGTCAGCGGCTGCGCCTCTGCATCCTGAAACGCGTCAAGCACAGGAGAAATCATTCATCCTGAATTTGTAACATACTTAGGTTCTAGGTTTTAAGTAAGATGAATATTCAATTTGGTTTTCTTTTAACATCTGCTTGGTAAACACAACTAACATGTAAGAGAAGTCATTCTTTTTCTAACCAAATGAAGAGCAGATTATGAGAGGCCCGCTCACCGCTGTGTTGTTTTGCTCACATGAAGCTTAAAAATATTAACAGTTGATCTTCAATGTTGTTCATTTGTCTTGATCCCTCTAACCAATTACACTTGCAACCCTTTTGACATGACATGAATGAAATACCAGTTCTTTTAGGAACCACACATGACATTGACAACCTTACAATGAAGACCAGGTTATGGTATTCTCTAATAAAGGTTTAGCTCCCTTTTATAGGGGACGATAAGGGCCAATGCGAGTTGGGCTTAAACTCATTTTGCCGAGTCGAATATGAAAGTGTACTCTATAAATTATAAGCGTAATGAATTCAATGTCAATACCGAATTCCAAATATGGTACTCTTTGCATCTTGTATATGGAATATTAAATAATCATGGTTTTATGTAAACAATGAACTTAACCACCTCTATCTGTCTTTACTATTATTATGACCATGTTCTGATCTACTTGTTTGTATCCCTGTATTCCTAGAATCCATTATATTTCCCTTCCATTCTCCACAACTTTTTTCCTCCTTGACTTGTGCTTTGATTCTGGTTGGAGCTTTTGTCTTGTGCTGCGAAACAACGCCAGACTCTTCGCCTGACACCACTTGTAGGTTTGACTTGTGTCTGTTGTATGGTTGTGTTTGCAATTTAGACTCATTGGTTGCTGTTGGCTTGCCGTCTTGTTCGAAGAAAAGGGCCTGCACGACCATTCGCAATGGAAGCCTTGAGTTTTTCACAACATGAGCACAAACTTCTGCGGACAACTTCTGACAGTCGATAACACTGCACAGCTGCTTCTTCTCTTCCTTGGTTGTCTTAGGATGCTCCTGTTCACCATTCAAGTTTATAAATATAACAAAACAAACGCGTTCATTGTTTAACAAAATAACATTATTAATAATAACTATTACCTTTAGATAGATGTTGATTGCTTTGTAAAGCTTGTCGTGTTGGGGACGAGGTAACGCTTTAGCAAGTGACACTAGTTTGTGTAGCGGCGTATTTGCATCTCTTGCAACTATTTGAAGATAAGAGTCAACAACTTGCCAACCTTCGTAACCAAATCATTTGGTCCGGTCCATCGTATCATAAAACTGTCTACAACAGCCTTAACCAAGTCGATAGACGAAAGTAACAACAAATCATTTGTCGTTGCATCCTCTAACTGCAAGCTGCATTTCTTAATAAGTTGCGCCTCCATCACTGTAGACACGCGTAAGAGTTTGGCTAAGCTAAGGAGTCTCAACAGGAATCCAGTTGATACAGATCCTTTATCTTTGGAATCATGCTAATGATGGTCTCCAGTAGTTGTCTTTTCTTTTTGTTTACAGTTGCAGTTGAGGAGGTTTCAGGGTCAAGCCTACTCGACGACTTTGGTAGCCAAAGACATGAGTAAACATGCAAAGCTTCACCGATAAGTTGAGGAGGCAGCTTGTTAGTTAACTTCACACTATTAATTATGCATCTGAATAGGTCTATATCAAGCTTTGCTATATCCTCAGTCCACCAATCCTTAGGAGGGCCAGCCTTCTTTCGTGCGTATCCTTGTCTCGTATAAGTGTAGGACCATCTAACCTGCATGCAAAGCCTCTTCTGTTTTTAGTTCAATTATTCTCTCGGCCTTTCAAGAACGTATCACATTGGGAATTCCAACAATTTGTTTAATCTATACAAAATTGTGACCCCTATCTCGCGGATATTTTGAGCCTATTGAACTATCCATGTGGCACAACGTCGTGGATTGTTATTATCAGTAGCATTTCTAGTCATTACATTTAGGGGCTGTTTGGTAGCCTCTTAACCATTCAGTTCTGAATCATTCAGCATTCAGACTGTTTGTTTCAACATCTGAATGGAATGGTTAAGTGCTGAACCATTAAGCTAATAAGGGATGCTGAATGATTAAGCTCTTAACTATTCAGAGCCTCTTAACCATTCAGTTCATCTTAATGATTCAGCACTTAATCAACCAAACAGCCCCTTAGATAGATTTTTTATAGTTCTAAAAGTAATAATTCGTTAAATTAAATGAGACGTTTTCATTTGGTAAAATCCAATACAAGAACGAAAGAAACAATATTTTTCAAAAAACTTTTTTTTTCCTGATAAGAATTATTACAAGGCCCAAAACTCATACACTAATTCATATATGCTTTGTTTTGAGGGATTACTGATTACCTTGCTGGGTGGTGTGACTATTTTATCAACAATAGAATCAATGCATTTTCTAATAATCCCAAGATTTTCAGACCATTCAGGCAATGAACCAGTTGTGTGCAGCGTGACGATTGAATCTTTCCACCCTTGAAGGATGCATGAATTAAAGAAAGCCTCTAGCTTCGAGACGAAGTTTCCCTTGTCAACAGATTCTGTCATTTGAAGGAATTTAGCCGCAGATATTGCTTGCACAAAGTTATGTGCACTGAGATCAATTGTGACCCCATAGCAAAACTTTGCGCATAGTTCAAAAGCATCTTCACCTCCAGGGATGTCATGAAGCTCCACACAAAATCTGCTGCTATCGGAGCAAAGTCTCTGTAACAGGCCGCACTTTGGAAGAAGCGGAAACTGCAACTTGGGATTACTATGTGATGAGTCTTTTAGTGTGCATTATATGCATTTAAACTAATAAAAGATGGTACCTTATGGAGAAGATAGGTGACGTTGTTGACGCATATGGTTAGGTCGCTTGGTAAGTCTGAAAGCGTCGTCCTGCATGATATCAAATAAACATCTCAAGTACTTGCAGCATATATATGTATATATAATATGTATTGTTTTCGTGTTGAAACTAATGAACCTGACGGCTTGTTGTGTGTAAAAGTTATCTGGCCTTGTCCCGATTCGCATAAACTTCATCTTCTACTTGATGGAGATGAATGTTAATATGCTTTGGTTATCTATAGTATAATAATATGTGTTACAAAAAATATCATAATATATGAAGAAAAAAAACATATGTTTAGTAACCAAGTATTGGATGTTTACCTGGAAAAAGAAATGAAGTATGCTGATTGAAGGTGTGAGGAACCAAACTAATATAATGAAGGATGTTTAATAACCAAGTTTGGCCCATACATAGATGCATGTAATGATGTGAACGTACATAAACTAATAAAATGGAATAGAAATGAATGTGTTTAGTGAGCCAAATCAAATCATGTATAACTATGAGAAAAAAAAAAAGCATAATATAAGGCATGAAATTTAGTGGGGAAAAGGTTGGGCCAAGAAGCAAGAAAAGATATTCCTCATTATGGCTTCCCTCACTAGACATGAAAATATCAAAGATATATAGTTAATTATGGTTTTGTCCTTGTGGTTGACAAAATTCTCGGTTTTGGTCCTTGCGCTTTTATTTGACTATGAGGGTCTGTGGTTTTGTTTCTTGTTATTTCAGTCTATGTGACTAACTCCGTTTGCTTCTCCTATTGTTAAATGGAAGAGTAAAATGTCATTTCACCTTACGTACAAGGTCTTAATTCAGATGATACAAGCTTATAAAAAAAGCCTTTAAAAAGTAAAAAAGAACTAAATATTCTTTAATTTAAAAAACCTCACACTCAAAGTTATATTATTACTCGAAAATTTGGATATTTGGATGGAGTGACTTTTTATTTATTGTTTGTTTGTTAATATATAAAATTTTCCATAGAAAATGTACCTTTTTTTTGCATTTAGACTTAGAGCTTGTTATTAAGTCAAAATGATATTTATGCCCTTCCATCAGTGGCGGATCTAGGCCACAAAATCAGTAGTAACGTTTTTCATTTTTTCCATTTTAGTAGCAACGTTTTCCAAATTTCGTAAAAAAAAAACACAAATTTTCCACTACGCGCGCGAAGTTGAGCCGCAACGTCCGCGACCTCTGCCTCTTCCCTATGTCCGCCCCTGCCTTCCATTCAATATCAGAAACAAATGAACTTGGTCTCAAGGAGTGAAATGCTAAGATCGCCAAATTGGTTTTCACAAGTAGTCACCAAACTAAAGATGTGTAGGAATTTACTATTATGGTACAATAGGAGGCGGAGTGGGCATTGGATAACAGGGTATATTATTGTTAGTAGACTTGAATCTTGTTCCTATATGACCTTTAATTCGATTGGGCACTCGCCATCTATATTATGTGTTCAATTCTCTAATAACACAAAAAGACCATCATAATATATAAAAGAAATGTCTCCATTACTATCTTAACTAAGAAAAGTATCATCAAAAATGAAATTTCAAAGAGAAAATACAAAGATAGACAAAGTTGACTTCCACTTTATCAAAATAGACATTGACTACCAGCTATAGTTTAGCCTCAAATGAGTCGGCTTAGTTGCTATTTAAGAGTCAATGACTATTTTGTTGATTTGTGTTGGTCAACTGTCTATTCTGGTAATCTTCCAAGTTCCTAATGTCATTTGACGCCACACAAACCATTGATCCTCGTAGAAAAAAAGAAGGCGAGGGATTGAAACCACGTATTGGACCAGACTATAGGGACGAAAACCGTAATTGACTCAAACATGTATTGGATTATTTTGCATGGCAAACATTTCCACATCCACTCATTTGAATTGTGTCTAGTAATTTAACGAAATCGTACAAATAAAGCAAATACTTTATTTTTTTCTTTCAATTAAAGTAGTAAAATGGAATTGAAGATGATGGCTAATGAATAATGATGTTGAAGCAGTCAACTCATAGTTTGTTGTATTATTACAGCCTGCCTAACTACTAAACACATTTGAAATGATGATGTCTATAACATCCCTATCAACATTAGTCTTTTTCTATATATGTCAACATGAGATCACAAGGCAAGAGGCAATGTTCAGAAAAAAACTACAAGACCATCTGGAGAACCATGAAATGCATATATTAATAATACCAACTTTTGCCTTTCATGATTAACCCACATCCTCCAGGAAATAAAAAAGGTATGGCAATAGCAAAGAGGTCACAGGTTCGAATCCCACTCAAATTAGGGTTATTCTGAAATGAGGGGCTGGACATTAAGGGGCCCGGGACCGTATCTGAAGGGTGCGGGGCTTCGTTATGCGTGGTGTACCGTTGACCGTTTAAAACAAAATAGCAAGAGGTTTCTAACATATAAAAATAATTTCCAAAAATCCAAAAACTTGGAGTAAGAAATAAAATTCATGAAATGAACCAAGTGCAAAAGATGCCCTCTTATAGGTGATGATTTGGATTCATTTACCCAAAAAAAAAAACAGATGGATATAGCTTATAGGTTAAACTAGTAAGTTACCACCGCGCTTCCCGACGGTTTCAAAACGTACACAAAAATAAGATCTTGACAGGGACATTCTACGTGACGATAAAAAACCACATCGCATCAGTCGGTATATCCGAAGGTCACAAAAAGTTACCTAATGTATACGAAAGCAATTTATTCAAACAAAATTTACACTAAAACTTGTATAAAGATAAGGACGGCGGCCACACATCACATCATGTCAGTTTAAATATAGATTATAAAAGCATGTTGCAAAGGTGTATTTAGAGATGAGTGTTTACCACACGCGTTGTAGCGTAAACTTATTGCTATTGTTTCGCTTTATTGTTGGTACAACAACCAAGAAAGATAATATAAAACCACAAAAAAGTAAATGTCCAAACGTCAACATACATATGGAAAACAAAACATAGACGCCTTTAATTTAACGTTGAAGATAATCTAATCAAACCGTATAGCTAGCGCAATTGACCTCTCATTTAATTTAACGTTGTGTTGGAAAATCTCTTCATAACGGCGTGTTTAAATATATTGGTTCTGTCATTATTATATATATAATTACCAACTTTCCTTCACCTCACAAAACTCACTATTCATGAATAGTAACTATAGTAACTAACAGAGTTACTATTCAACTCTGTTAAGTTACTATTCAACGCCGTTAATTTACATAGTACCTTAACGAAGTTACCATTCAACTCCGTTTACTATTCAGCTCCTTAAGTTACTATTTAACCAACTTTCCTTCTCCTCACAAAACTCACTATTCATGAATAGTAACTAACAGAGTTACTATTCAACGCTGTTAAGTTACTATTCAACGCCGTTAAGTTATATAGTACCTTAACGAAGTTACTATTCAGCTCCTTAAGTTACTATTTAACCCCACATTTTACGGAGTCATTATTCAACTCCGTTAACTTACTATTTAGCTATGTTAAGTTACTATTTAACCCACATTTAACGGAGTTACTCCGTTAAGTTACTATTTAACCCCATATTTAACGGAGTTACTATTCAACTCCGTTAAGTTACTATTCAACTCTGTTAAGTTACTATTTAACCCCGTCAATAGTAGCTTAACTGAGTTACTATTCAACTCCGCTAATCAACTCCGTTAGCTTACCACTCAGTCACTATTTAACTCCGCCACGTTACTATACAATTCAACTCCGTTAACTTACTACTCAACTCCGTCAAGTCTGTGTATCATATTACTTAATGCTACTAAGAACCGCCGCGTAGCGCGGGGTGACCAACTAGGTCACAGATACTAAAACATGTCTACATAATTAGACCGGTAAAAAAAGCGAGCGCGCTTCGCGGCGCGCGAGCATATATCTAGTTGTAATTTAAATCATAGCGAGTGTTGAGAACTTGTCATGTGAATATTTTGTATTCAGAAATCTTATTACTAAACTTGAAATAGCTATCAAATTATTCCAAACATTCTGAGAACCTATATATGTTAATCTTTACAACAAACTATAACACACAGAGAATCATGGTTTGGTTTCTTGTCTCCACTTGTTGAGTTCAGTTTGTACCGTCTGTCGTGCTGCATCCGCGGTGTTCTCAGCGTCGCTAATTTCTTCTTGTATTTCCTTCTTTTCTTGCATGTCTTTCTCCATCTCGTCAAGGATTCCTCTCTCGTTTTCTTTGATTGTTTCAAGCTGCGCCTTAATCGTTGCCACTTTCGTGTCAGCTGCCCTTGTTGCGTCTTCAGCTTTTCTACTCAAAGCTTCAAAGTCCTGTGTGGTCAACCTGATGGTATTTGATTCAACGATGTTACAACCTTCCTTCTTTTTGGAGGACTGTTTACGGATCTCATCATCCGCAAGCGCCTTTGCTGCAGTTGCTTCTTCAACTGTTTTTGTGCAATCTCTAGCCTGCCCTCTGATTCTTTGATCGCCAGCTCTGAACGCTGCGCTTCCCTCCAAAGCGTTTCCGCTTGTTTCTTCATTTCCTCTTCTTGCTGTGCTGCCTTCTCAGTCTCTGACCGTATTTCCTGTATCTTGGATTCTAGTTCGTTTGCATGAGATGTTACGATTGTTTCCCCTGTTATAGCCTCTTGGACTTGCATTTTTATCTGCTCTAATTCACCTCGCAATTGTTCGCTTTTTAACTCATCTTCCTTGGCTACAGATATATCCCTCCTTACATCCTCGAGTTCCTGCTTCAACGACTCAACCACACCTCTAACGGATCTCTCTTTCTCCTTCATTTCTCCAAATCTACTTTCAGCCTCATCCACCTCCAAATTTGCATTCCTTAACAGCTCCGTGTCTGCAGCACGCATCTCTTTCAGCTTCTCCCGCAGTACGTTAACCGCTTCACTTGTTTCTTCTAGCCGTTTTTCAAGATCTCCAGCTGCAGGGTCTTTCCTGGTTTGACACACGGTTTTCTTTAAGTCTATGTCTTCCTTTGCCGCCTTCTTGGAGTCTAACAAAGCTTGTTTTTCTTCCATAAGCTTGTCATGATCTTCCTGGGCTTTTGCAGACTCAAGTTTGACGCGCTCAAGGGTTTGACTCATGGCTTCAATGTCCTTCGAAATCTGACTTATTTTCTTGCGGTTGAGTTTGGCAGCATCTTGCGCTTCTGCAGCACGCTGAAAAAGAGGCTTGCTTTGCCACCAAGGCGATGTTGAAATCCTGTTTGAGGTTTTTAAGTTGTTGCTTGGTTGAAATAAGTTGGTTAGCCACGGCTCTATACTCGTTGCTTTGGTTGTCAACAGCGTCTTGCCAATGCTGTTGGTTTTTGGCGGATTCCAGTCGAGTCTTTGCAGACTCTGTTGCCTCTATCGATGACTGTTTTGATTCGCTTGCCACCTCTAGCCTGTGGGTTAGCTCCTGTATCGCCTTGTTGACGTCTTCCAGTTCTCCAAGTGCTTGCCCTTTTGTACACTCTGCAGTTTTCACATCTTCTTTGTACTTGTCAATCTCCTTGATGATCCATTCAAGTTGCGTCTCCTTCCCCAACACGCTCTTTAAAAAGATTTCGAATATTATAAGATAAATAATCAACTATGTATGCATGCATGGTTTTACTGTTCTACGAACGTACGTACGTACCTCCCCCATAGTTCTGAATTTCCTGAGGACAGGCTTTTCGGCTTTGGGTGATGCTTCAACAAATAAATTAAGAGCGGCCTTGACAGATTCAAAAGGTGGTTTGGTATCAATTTCCCCAACCGATGGAGAAGCTGACTCATTCGCTCGTGAAGAAGCAGCCACATTTTGGCGGTTTCTTACTTGTGACCCATACATCATTCGGCTTCATCAAACAGAAACGCAAAATAAATGCATAATATATGTTTTGACAGAAACAGAAATTAAGAGATGTTGTAACCTTGGAAATGAAACGTACCGGAGATCCTCTGTTTCAAGTCCCCCTCTCCCTCTGTATTTTCTTAATTGGATGCGGAAACCAAAAGCAAAAGGATGGTCAACCTGTTTTTATGGGACATCATATCCCTACCAAGTAAGGGGATGACTATATATAGAAATTTTTACATATTTTCTGTTTTATATAATCGATGGAAATAATCGAGAGATTGATATATATCACACACACGCGCATGCGCAAAACAACTATTAAGACAAATGTGTTTCCTCTTCACCAACTTCAACAACAACAACCAACCCTCTAGGTTCGCTAACTTCCAAAACAATTTTCGCTAAGCATGTTTTGAGACAACATCCAAACAGAGATTCAACTATTTTAGCTATTATACGTATAAAATTTTTATTCTTTTCTTCCACAATCCACAAACGGAGCGTCCACAAGTTCAAGATACAATAAGCATGAAATATAAAGGCAATGGTTTATTACAGAAGTTGTACTTGTAACTAGCAGCTTATTGTCCTCACAACTTGGATACGGTCGCTGCACTTGGCCTGCAATAACCAAATTTCTCAGTCAAACTAGTCACCTGTTTTTGCATTAAATCTTTCACCAACACATAATATTAATTTTCAATACAAAATATATTAGGACTGTCAGACTTTGTACAAACTGACCTTATCTCTGTCATTGATTTTCCGTTCGTTTTTATTAATTATTTGAATAATGGCATAATAAAAATTATTTGAATAATGGCATACATGTAAACGAACTTACATGAGCTCGAGAACCAATGCAGATGCTCCCCACCTCCATTGCAAATGCCTGCAACCCAAACCTTCCGTTATTTTGCCTCAATACCTGCATAGGAACGATTTGTATATATAATTTCACATGAAGAAAATATATTGTCTGGAGTGGAAAGTCTATATCATTTAGAGCGTAAACATACCCCTAGCAAGGTGACCAAAATCCGAGCTCCACTACAACCTAGCGGGTGTCCCAAGGATACGGCCCCACCGTGAGCATTAAGTTGACTCTGTAAGAAATCGAGTACGTCAAAAGTTGACAAGGATAATCAATTTCATCATTCTAAAAAAAGTTTTAAGACCTTACATCACCAATTCCTAGCAACCTCTGGTTAGCTAACGCCACAACCTGCAAGGCCAATGATAAGTGTTGGGCATGAGAGGAAACAAGTTCGAATCTTGTGGGCAGCACTTTGAGGTATTTTGCCGGGATCATAACCCTTGTGGGGTGGGATGATCGGTATCCAATATGGATACCAGGGGCCAGAGGGTCTCCTCCACATACCCCCCTAAGGTACCGAGGAAAAGAAATAAAGAATAGATCGATGATTACCGAGAATGCTTCATTTATTTCGTAGTAATCAATTTGAGAAGCCTTCAAGCCAGCATTTGAAATAGCTTTGGGGATTGCAAGGGATGGAGCAGTGGTAAACCATTCAGGGGCCTACTCACCCGAACGTCAGTATTTCACTTAATTAACCAAATAAGCTGCAAGTATCGACAATTACCTGAGCAGCATCGGCAAACCTCGTATTTTCGCAATCACTTTTAATCCAAGTTTAAGTGCCTTTTCTCCACTCACGAGCACTAACGCAGCTGCACCATCACTGTTGAGGAGGATACCATACCATTAGTTTTACTACTAAAATTAGTTATGCACCATCACTGCATGAAGAGACCACATACCTGATACTCGAGGCATTGCCGGCAGTAACAGAACCACCTTCCACCTTGAAACTAGGTCGCAGATTCCGCAATTTTATAGCATCAAACTACGAAGAACACAAAAGTAATGTTAAAATCTGCATTCGCCAAACAGATGTCATTAGTAATACCTGCTAAGTGATCGGTGTTTATAAATCCTAATTACCTTTGTTAATCCTTCGTCTTTATCAACAACTATCGGGACCTTCCCTCTCCCCCCAGAAACTTCCACCTAACACCATGATTGTAATTAGACGACCTTTCCAGACGCACCATCATAAAAATATTTGAATCTCACCGGAACTATTTCCCATTTGAAAGCACCATTCTTTTGCGCAGCAATTCCACGGTTGAAACTTCTAACAGCATAATTATCCTGATCTTGTCGTGTTATTTTGTAGGTGTCAGCGCATAACTCGCCACACACTCCCATTCCAAAGTCATTGTAAACATCCATAGGCCGTCTTTAATCATGCCATCTATGATAGCATCATGTCCTAGACGAGACCCTTTTCTTGATCCCGCTACATATTTAGGCGCATTAGACATGCTTTCCATGCCACCAACGACCACGATATCATTCGCACCAACTTGAATGCTTTGTGCTGCAATCATGGTTGCTGCAAGGACACAATATGTCAATATTAAATAATATTAAACAGCTGATTGATTAATAAAGGTAGAAGCAACCTTTCATCCCGGAGGAACAAACTTTATTAATAGTAGTGCAAATGACGGAATCTGGTATGCCGGCACCTAACGCAGCCTGTCTTGCAGGAGCTTGACTAAGTTTGCACTGAGGACATTTCCAAAGAAAACTTCTTGCACTAGGTGTGGATCAATATTAGCTCTTTGCAGAGCAGCTACAATATAATACAATAGAATAAATTAATTAATGTCGTGCGCCTAGGCGAAGGCGTCATCACTTCAGGCTACATAAAGCACACTTTTACACGAAGTGCACCTAAGGCGCGCGTCTCATGTAGTCCCCATATTTTTGTGCAGCAGATTGTTGTACACGTATGTAATTTCAAAATTAAAACATATTATAAAAGCCTATTTGTGTCTAAATACTGGACAATGATGCTAGAAACCTATAGGAAATATGTAAAATATTATACAATTATTTTGGTGTCAGGTACGAAAAGCGATGCTCTTTTGCGCTTGGCGAAAAAAAAAGTAACATGCTTTTTCGGTTATACATGTATGTTCAAAACTAAAACATCTATAAATCTTCTTTGTGTCTAAATATCAGTAATTCTCCGTCCTCTAAGAACCAAGGTTTTATTTTTAGCAGGGTAGGATTTGCAATTCTAAAGGGGGTTGCGGCGCAACTTGTTGCCTGTTTACCTGCCATTCTCTTGTAATTTGTTACGGGTTTTTTGATTTAAAAAAAAAAAAATTCAGCCTAATATCAGGTAATGATGCTTGAAAGTAGAAACATACAGAAAAATGTAAAAAAAAAAGAATATATGATCAATTGGAACTAAAAGCGGCACGCTTTTGCGCTTGGCGCTTCGGTTTTAGACCTTGTCGCCTTTGTGGGCTTCTCGCTTTTTAAAAACATAAGGAAAGGGAAGGGAAAAAAGGGTAACCGACATTGAATAGCTAAAGATCCAAGCTTGGTAGCTGAGAGAGAAGAAAGAGAACCAAGAAAGTCACCCATAGGTGTACGTGCAACACCCACAATGCAAACATCTGTAATCAAACCAAAAATACATTCAATTCAATTCAATTCAATTATTGAAGCAAATTACACAACCTGCTCAGCACAAAAGCAGAATAATAAAGTTATTTAATTGAAGAATTAAGGATAGATGAAGCGTACCTCGAGGGTTAATTTTATCCATGATCAGTAGCAAAAGGAAGACGAAAGCACAGATAATAATTGAGTCAAAGACGAAAGTATAATAAGGGAGGGGAGATGAACATGGGATATAGTTTGATACGTGTCATGGTTAACGGCTGTTTGACTAGTGTTCAAATTTAATAAGTAACTTATATGTTATCGGAGTGGATTAACTAAAAAGTGAAAAAGTGATTATAATGTTACGGGTTATATCTAATACTTGTAGCCCAGTTGGTTGAGGGTCTAAAGTTTTCTATGGGAGGCTTGGGTTCAATTCCCACTAGCTACATTTGGAGGACATTGGTGGAGGGGAAATGAGGATGACCCGGCCTTTGGCTTGGGTTCGAGTCCTGATCCCGACCGGTTCTACCGATTATTTCACTGTTGTACCTTCGGGCGGGTGAGTGGTCGGATTTTCCCGGGAATTGGTGGCAATTGGTGGCCCGGGTACTCTCGAGTACCTGATTCGCCAAAAGGGTGCCCGAGAGTGCTCGGAAATTGATTCGTTGGCCGTTCAAAAAAAAATGTTACGGGTTATGTAGTAGTGAGACTTTAAATAAAATTTATCTTTACGGGGTTGTAGTGGGTTTGCGCCCTCTTTTGGCTAATTGGTCTTTGTCAAAGAGCACACCAAGGTCGACAAGAGGCTCATGATCGTTAAGGGCTTAGTGCGCACATGATGGTGTGTGGTGCTGGATCAAGATGAGGTGGCGTGGGGTTGGCACATTATGTACAATCTTATAGTATAGTAAACCATGAAAAGTATCATTTTTAAGAAATCTTTTTGTAGGATTTGCTATAAAAGGGCCACTTTAGATGCATTGTGGCTAGTGACCGCTTGTGGAGTTTTGATCCTTGTTTGCGGACCATGTTGGAACTATGGGTGGAAGGTTGAGGTTTTTTAGAGGTTTAGTGTTGTGAGAAGAGTAAATTACATGGATAGTTCATGTGGTTTACCAAATTTTGTATTTGACTCCTGGCTTTCCAAAAGTATACGGATAGTTCTTGTGGTTTGCGCTTTCAACTAACAACTCTAAAGATTTCAGCAGATCCAAGTTAGGGACTAAACACGTTACGAGGTGCAAACTAGGGGTGTTCATCAAGTTTGGTTTTCAGTTATCGGGTTTTCAGTGATGAAAATATTACCCGATAACCGACCCAATCTAGTTAAATAGTTATCAGTTATGGGCTTAATTGGGTTCGGGTTTTTTGTGTCCGGTTAAATGGTTATCGGTTAAATGGTTCGGGTGTTTGACTTACATATTTCAAGCCATTTAGGTTGCGTATTTCTATCCGTTTGGGCTACAATATGTGTAAAATAAAACCACAACATGGGTTACAATATTTAGTTGCAAATTTGGCTACAAAAATCACTACTCCGATATACATAAAAATATGGAAACTGGATCATTTATTTGTTTTGAATTGTTTGTGTTATTCGGGTCAACCCGAATCATAAAAACTAATCCGAAGACCGACCTAAAGACTCTAGTCGGGTTCGGGTATGCACTTAATCGGATAAGGTACTTTATGGGTCGGGTCACTTCGGGTTCAGTTGAGTTATTCACGTGCAAACTAGTTAGATTCCGTGTATATTTGAAAAACTAGGATGGATTTGACACAAATATATGGCTGGAATATATTCTCCATGAAATGCAGGGGGGATTAGATAGCAGAAACAAATGATAATTAGATGTCTCCCTTCTTCTTCTTCACCTTCCAATTTTCATCATCAATCCATCCTTCAGTCCAAACCTCAACTTACTCTCTGCCCGACCTTCAGGTCTCTTTCTTTATCTTCTCACTAATTTCTCAATTTATTCCAATATTTATTATTATTAACTTTGCATTTTTTTTAGGAAAATTAAGAAACAGTCATTTGAATGTACGTTCATTGAGAACTGATAATAATAATAATGTGTTGCCTGCTAAAGACGATGATCATGGTGGTTTTACTGTGGGACATGTCTACTACCCAGCAGCAGCAGCAGCCCATGGACGCAGTTCTCTTTACCTCTTCACTCAAGGCTTCTCTCCTTCATTGGAAACAACAGGTCTCTTTTTTTTTTTCCTTAGGGATTATTTTTTTTATTTTTTTATTTTTTTTTAGCACACATGAAACTTAACACAAACACTAGCGGTTAACGTGGTTCGGGTCTAAAACTGACCTACGCACACAGGTGTCCACTAGGTTAATTCTTTAATGTAATAAAATTACTAGTACATAGATTATATTTTGTATAGACTAATTAGGGTTTAACAAACCTGCTTCCAAAGTTAAGCCCGCAACGCGTAATGAACCCAACATTTTATTCGCACCCGCAATGTACAAACCTCAAAAATCTCGACAAATCGTCACCTCGGCGCCACATTAGATCTACAAACTTGCCTCAAAAGTCAAAACCCCCCACTTTTCCCAGTAAGGCTATGTGTTGTGGTTTCACATTTTTTCACTCCGCGTCACTGCCACATCATAAATTTCATGCCATTTAGTTAAAGACTTCCACTCACTTTATTTCACCTTTTATGTGTTATGTTACACAAGTTTTCATTATCCATTACCCCATTAAATTAATATTTTAAAAGAAATAAAATAAAAAAAAGGGAAGAAATATGTGTGATTGGTTGAAAAGGAGGGGGTCCAACCACCAACTTCTACCTTCACGCTCCTTCACATGCCACCTCACCGGGGCGTGAATCCATAACGCCTAGATTAATGTACAAACCCCATTAAAATGTTATTATTATTATTATTTTTTTTTTTATCATTATATATGTGTGTATCAAAAGAAGTCCGTGGGAGGTCTGGCAGTCCGGACATGAAACAAACTGGATTGGTGTCACAATGTGGCTGGATAAGTGATTTGGTCCATGTTATATGCCAACGGACTAGCAAAAGCACCACATTGTGGGTGCTCTAACTTCCACACGAATAATAATAGCGTCTAGCTTTGTGTAGGGCAAGAAAGGTGTTGGATCAAACTACCAATCGAGCTTGTCAATCTTATTGAACCTGCAGTTAAAGTAAGCTAATTTGGACCTTCTGGTTGCAAATGAAACAAGTTTTTTTTTTTTTTAATCATTATCGCGATACTCAGTAAATGAAACAAGTTACAATTACAAGTGTAAAAATTTTCTCTCTCGTTGCAGGAAGGCTTCTATTATCATCATGCAGAGCCTGATTACTTGATGCTTGTACATTGGATTCCTGTAATCAATAACACTTTGCCACCAAATGCAACTCATCGAGTTGGTGTTGGCGCCTTTGTCATGAAAGAAGACGGACAGGTACTTTTCTTGCAACTCTTGCCTGTTATTTGAGTTGAAAAGGAGACCACAATGAGTTATGTAGTTAGTTAGAGCCTTAGAAGATATCAATATAGATGGTTAGATTATGATTTATCGGATTTGTGTAATCAAGATAACTTAGCGTAATTTAGGAGTCTAATATATAAGTCAAACTAGGGGTAGTCAATTAGTAAAAGTCAAAGTCTACATTTAGAGAAATCATGGGTCAAAAGGGTAGTTATATACACTCATATAACTGTCTGTACTCACTAGACAGTTAAATAACTGTCAAACTAAAGACTAAAGTGTATAAATACCCATGTATCCCTGTCATTTTTAACGTTAATATCGTGTGTGTTTTTCTTTCCTGTTTTCTGTTCAATAGGTTCCTGGACAATCATGTGCAGGTTCTTTTGATCAATCCTAATATGACCCAATATGATGAATGATCCTGGCTACATATACATTGGCGCAACTCTTAAGGGGCGGCCGACCCCCCGAATTTTTCGCTCAGAAGTTCCAATTATATAGTATTCGTATAGAATTTTTTGGTATATACGGTTTCGACCCCTCCCCCCCCCCCCCCGGGTGACTTCCGACAGGGTCAAGCTTCGTCACTGTACATATAGTTTATGCTTATTGCAGAATGCAGATAACTACCATCGGTTGCATATATCCATGTTGTGTAGCTGTCTGTTTTACAGTTTGTGCTAAATCACTAACCAATGATTAGCATCTGTGACCTTGATTTCTTCTCCATCTTCCTTTTCAAGGATGTTTATTATAGTAAGCTGATGCTGTTTCAACTTATAATATAGAGTTTAAGTGTTCATGTTCTATATATATTCTCGTCTAAGTTTCTTTCTACTGCTAATGTTCTTGTGAACCAGATGAGGCTTAAATCCAGTTTTTAAATGCTAGAGTTTATGATAGGTGTGGTTGTATTCGTTATCTTAATTGCCAAACAGCATCATTCATCTATACTTGGAGCGTATTCTTAAATGCTTTGTGGTTCTGTTTTGAGAACGTTTAATTGCTAATAGGTTCTGGTGGTGCAAGAAAAAGGTGGAAAACTGCGAGGAACAGGAGTATGGAAATTTCCAACAGGAGTTGTTGAAGAGGTATATATGTAGATTTAGTCACCAAGCGCGCACAGTATCCACAACCACAAAATGCTCATAGTTGAAGTTGTTTCCTACAGGGTGAAGATATCTGTGATGCAGCTGTTAGGGAAGTAAAAGAAGAGACCGAGTAAGTTGCAATTGTTGCTCTCTGTTGGACAATATATAAATCTTGAATAAGATTAAATCATTTAATAAACCATTTGAATAAGTGTGGCCAAGTTTCCATGAATATTGTACCCATGGTTCAAAAAAACGGGTGAGGCGTACGCCTCGAGGTGCGCCTCGAGGCAAAACTCTATGAAAACGAGTCTGAGGCGCGCCTCATGGGGTTCAGAACTTCAGATTGTACATATGCCTCTAAGGGCTAAGGCACTAAAAAAATGTGCACCTCCGGTGGTTTTGGGTGTTTTTTATGTGTTTTTTTTTTGGTGTTTTAGACTTTTTGGGTCAATTATTTTTATTTTTGATGTGTGTTTTTGATGATTTAGACTTTTCTAGGTCCAAGTATTTTCTTTTTTATATTTATTTTTTGACTGCGCCTTGAGCTTTACACCTTGGTTTGCCTCGAGGCTTACGCCTCACGAGGCGAAGGGAAAACGCCTCGAGGCTCTTTCCGTTCTTTTAAACTTTGATTGTACCTTTGTTAAACATGCGTATTATGATAGGTGCTATATTTGAAACATAGCCTAATAAGTTTGAAGTTAAAAAGTACGAGATACGGCCAAAAAGTATTCAAAAGCATTTTAATGTGTTTTGTAAATAGAGTAAGATAATTTTTAATAATCTTTCGAACTAACTTGATGTTTCATATGCTTCAGATCGATGCCAAATTTGTGGAAATATTAGCATTCAGGTGAGGAATGGTTGCTTAACCTTGAAAACCGTTACTAGTTTTATTGAACTTGAACAGTGGCAATGCTCGTTAACTGGTTAGGTTAGATGCACAACAAGCATTCTTCGTCTATTACATTATTTTATCCTCTGTTTTGCAGGCAAAGCCATAAGAAATTCTTTGAGAAGTCGGATTTATTTTTTATGTGTATGTTGCAACCGCTGTCTTTTTGACATCAGAAGCAGGACAGAGAGATAGCGGCAGCCCAGGTAGGTTTTTGCTCTCTGCTTTGCTTGATGTTACAAGCTCATACAGTCATACATATTCACATACACACACATATTTATATATATATAAAGTATAAACGCGTGCTGAGAAATTATCACATATTTCAAAATGACAAGTCTAGTCTGTTTGCTGTAAGTTCTTGATTATTTTGGAGTAAAGTTTTTATTCGTCTATGTGTATGTAGTGGATGTCATTTGAGGAGTATG
>JAUTDX010006158.1:0-39827 GCA_030844895.1 Ambrosia x helenae
CAAATCTTGAGGGAATGACTAATCAAGAGATTATGTTGGATGTAACCTCCACAAGATTCACCTTCCTAACTTTTTTCCATAATTTTGACCTATGAGTGTGTGATGTTATTAGTCTTAGGGGAAAGAAAACGGAAAGAGGTGGGTGTTTTATTTGGGAAGGAGATCACCCATGGTTTCTTGGTGATTTAAGAGATCTTTCCATTTTTGTATAATCCATGATTATGTTGGCAAGATATTAAGAATGAATGACTAATACTTTTCATTTAACAAAGCTTAGGTCAAGAATAATTAAACAATCCATATGAATGACTAATCAAGTGTGTCTAGGATTGGTGTTGAAAACAAAAAGAATATTGTATGGGGAAGGGTTTAGCGCTGCTTGAAGCTTCCAAAAGGGTCAACACATGCAAATCTTGGTAGGCAATCTCTCATGGGATCAATGGTCTAACGAATCTTACCATTTTAAGTTATTGATCACATCAACTTTGGTGGTTACTAGTGGTTCATAGTATGACTAAACCTAGGATTAGGATGAAGGTATGTCTTGGATGTGACACTACATTTAAAGTGTCTTGTGTCTAAGGAAGAAGTGACAAATAGAAAGGTGGTGATGGTGAGGTGTTTGTGTGCCGAAAAAAAAAAGGATAAGGGGAGAGGGTAGCTCATGAAAAGAAAGGAAAAGGGGAAGGTGAAATCTTGGAAACTTGGGATATAATCTTCCATTAATCCATGTGTTTTAGGAAGAATCTTTCTCTTTTTGGTTTGATCCTATCCTAATCTTGGTGTATCTAGGAGTTGACTAAGCTTTCTTGGTTAGTTCCATGAGGATAATGGTCATACGATGTGATCAAACATGGAGTCTTTGATTGGATTTGGAGTGTGATGGGTCTAATGTAGGGTATCAAGAGACAAATTGGAAGGTGATGATGAAATAGAGGGTGTTTGGCCGAAATAACTAGGAGAAAAGGGAGATTTATTTTGAGTTAATATGCTTTATAAATCCAACTGTTGATTAGTTGTTCTACCATTTAGAGTTAAACACAAAAACAAGATTAGATTGTTCATTAAAGATGGGACAAAGTGCATGTAATGATTTTATTAAATGTGTCCCTATTATTTCATTCCCATGCACATTCATATGCATGTATATTGTTCATATGTATATATGTAAGTTTTGAAATCTTTATTTTGAAAGTATGGACAAAATTCTCTCTCTCTATATATACACATTAATATATTTACCAATACGTAATTAAATAATTGGACATATACATTTGTCTTTTGGAAAATAGATTCAAACTTGTGTCACCAATGTTCGGGCCTTGCTAGACTTTCTCGAGGGACTTATGCACATAAAATGAATATCTATTACGTTTCGAAAATCAAAGGTTACTAGAGTGTATGATTTTGACCTGATAAGTTGGCGGTGTCATAGTTAGTTAAGTGAGTCACAGGGTACGCGGTTAATAGGTTAATAACTGCATAAACGGTAATTCGGGGAATTACGGGATCGCATATACGAGTACATGACCCTGAACGTTGGTGAAATAACAAGACTAATAATTGTGAAATAGTTTAAATTGATATTAATTGCAATTATGTGCTTTCATGTATTTAAATGTGTAATAATGTGTAAGTCCGTGTATTTAAGCGAAATGCGTTATCGAATCTGTAACCGACACCCGACGAACCGGCAAGATAATTCAGATCTTAAAATATTGGGTTGGTTAGTGGTGATGTTAGTTTAGAGGTTCAAAGCCCAAATATGGAAAAAAAACTGGGACGCGCCGCGTCACGCGATGAAACAAGCACAACCCCACCGCATGACACGACGAGCCAAGTGAATTTTTTGAGCCTACATAAAGGAATTTTAAACCCACTTTTTCATTATAACTCATCACAAAACTCAAAATCCTAGCCCTAACTCAAAAATACAAACCCCAAACACTTGCTTTGGCCCAAGATCATTTTTAAGGAATTCAGGAAGGGTTTAGATAATTGTTTTGAAGTGGTTAAGGTATAGAAACACCTTAATATGTTTTGATCTCTTTCATGATGTTTAAAAACATCAAAACTTTGTTTGTCCAGATCTGTTGTAAAACTTTAAT
This sequence comes from Ambrosia x helenae, assembly GCA_030844895.1. NCBI lineage: Eukaryota > Viridiplantae > Streptophyta > Magnoliopsida > Asterales > Asteraceae > Ambrosia > Ambrosia x helenae. The sequence continues at coordinate 2,109 of JAUTDX010006158.1, forward strand.
AACATAAACATGAGTTTTTATAATGATTAACATGGCAAATAAACATTTATTATGTGATATTATGATGACAAGTAGGTATGCCCGCACGTTGCTGCGGGTGCATCTATTTTGTCATCTCGTAGTTGTTGTTAGGGTTTTGTGCTGTGTGAAGAGCTGGCTTAAGCCTTTTTGATGCCTCAAACAAACTTTTAAAATGGGCCCCTTAAAGGTTACCTTCATTATAAAAAACGGTTGACCAATCAACCCGTTTATGTATATAGAGAAAAAAAAAACTTTTATATCGTGTTTTTAGCTATTTTTTCCATTTTACATGGTTAGTTATAATAATATTAATTTTGGCACACCATATTATTTACTTGTGACAAGTATACTCACCATTAAATGTGTTATCTCTGACCCGCTTACAAGCCAACAACCCGCTTATAATTCATCAACATTCATGACTCATTTAAAAATATGGGTTAAGCGGTTCAGGTTTGGGTTGTCCTGAATTTATGAGTGTACTGTTAGGGTTGAAATCTTTGACATGAATAATATTATGGTCGAGTTCGGGTTGCACATTTCAACCCACCAACTTGCAAACCCATCAACCAGGCACGATTTACACCCCTACGTCTTCCATAGTCTTTCTAGACAACTCATTAAATACGAAATTATAAATACCATTTTCCTTAATGAAACTAATAGTATTTAAGGTATTTAACCAAAATAATAGTTGGAATGCATACTCCACAACACACGACAGACTTTATATTAAAATGTATCTTAAATTGAACATGAAATGGAGCAACACAGTAACTAATTTAGTATTTTACAATCCAAAATTATTAAATTTTTGTTGAAGACTCTATCAACAGACTACATGTAATGAACCTGAAATCTTGAGGCCTTTTGATGCTTTTTTAAGTGATTCTGCTTCTTTATTATGCTTTGTTGGGTAGCACGATGCTGGGTAAAGATACATTGTGGCCTTCAGCTTTGTTGCAAGTAACACCGTCTAAGTTGTTTAGCACATCTTTTTTTATAAGAATAAGCGTTGCATATGTGCACATATTAAACTTATAACTATAATAATTATCCACTTGTCATATACGGAGTAAATATTTTTTCAACTCATAGGCTACTGAACCCAGCTGACCAAAGCCCTTGTGAAGGAAATGTCTTAGAATCATTAATTGGAAGAACATAAAAAACCAAAACAACTAAATTCACACAAAACTCAATGGAAGAAAACTGAAAGAAAAGTCAACTGAGAAACATTGGGTACCTTAACCCTTCAACCGAGAATGTTATTTCCAGTTGACCATGGCCATTTCCACGATCTTTTATAGGTATTTATAGGCAATTAAAAGTTTCATTAGAGTATTAAACCCTCAATTGATGGTGACTTGATGATTCTTAAAAGTTTGTATTGATGAATTGATATGGAAGAAGGCAAAGGATCATTGGGTGGTTTGTAAGAAGAAAATTAAAGTCAATCCTTGAAACGCTTCATATTTTGCAATTAAAAGTTTCATTCAAGTATTAAACCCTCAATTGATGGTGACTTGATGATTCTTAAAATTTGTAATGAAGAATCGATATGGAAGAAGGCAAAGGATCATTGGTTGCTTTGTAAAAAGGCATGGAGCGAAGAAGGAGGGTAGTATTGTAAAAGTGTGTTGTCATTGTAAAGGAGGAGGTGGATAAAATTGTCTACATTACCCTCCTATGTGTCTTAATTGTCACAACTATCCCCATAATACCCTTAAATTTCTTGCTTAAATATGTTGTACATGTTGCTTGTTAAGTTGTACGAAAATGAAAATTACAATTGTGTACATCACTCCTCCTTAATAAGATAATATAGATTCTTACATGAAACTTGCATATATGTAATTATTGTTGATCTAGGGTTTATAGAAGTTAATATTCATGATGAATCTTGTTTGTGTGAGATCTGATTAACATGATAGGAGTATTGTAATACATGTTTATGATGTTGTTAGGCGATATTATGGATCTAGGGTTTGATAACATTGAGATTTTTTACATTTTTAAAATTGGACAGATTGTTTGTTTTGATCTTTAGATGGGTCTAACATGTTGTTTTATGATCTTAGCTTTTATTTGTGTGATCTAGAACACGTTTTATATGTTTTTGTGATTTTACAAAAAGAAAGGTCAAATTTGATTTTCTGACCTAGAACTTGGGTCCACTTTAAAAGGTCATAACTTGGTATTTACAAAGAGTTAGACCACAAATTTTGGATAGCAACTAGATACGTCGGTTTTACAACATTTCCACGTGGATTCATCCTGCTTGGATGAATCTATCATTTTCAAGAATTTTTCTCGTAAACTGTCGCAACTGATTTGCTTTTTAGAACCTAGTTGTGATAAATGATTTTTCATAATTTTTCAACATGGTTTTGTTATGAAATAAAAATAGTAGAATTGGTACTGAACATGTAGCAATGTTAAGTAAAACTTTGACACTTTAATAAGTTGGATAAGTATTTTTCAAAAATTCATTTCGATGACTCATAATCTGCCCCAAAATTGCAAATTATGGAAATAAGGTATATGAGCCTATTTGATGATTTTGTTGGCTTGTATGTGACTTGTCTTATGTGTAAACTTGCGCGGATCATATATGGAGTATGTGATGACATGTAAACATAATGTTCACCAACGGGTGTATGGTCACTTATTGCATGTAGAAACATTAGTGTCACTTAAACATTTTCACATCATTGGATGTCTTGGACAAATGGGTCTTGTTGTGTGTTATGTATGCACATGAACTCACGTAGTGACACGTATAATAGGGGTCGTTAGCGGGTCTCTATTACTTGTTTGGATTTGGATTTAGCTTTCAATGCAGCCTAAGGTGAGTTTCACAACTCTTTTCTCAAAAGCATGCATCTCGGGTTTGAGACGACTTAATTCCTCATTTTGGAATTACTTAACTTTTTAGTTTCTAGTTTGAGACTACATTGATTCCATTGGGTGAATCGGGTTTTACTAGTTTCACATTTTGTCCTTTGTTAACTAAACGGGAAATCTCTATCACTTTAAAGTCCTTACTTATACCGAATTAATCGCTGGAGGCAAACGAGGTATTAGTTGATAGCGCTATTACGTTGTACAGCAGCCTCATACCGTGCTGGGGGCCGGCGCGTGAACTTTTGACCACTTTTTGCTAGTATTGATAGACGCTAGTGTTAAGGCAAATAAAACTTTGCATGTTTTTAGTACTGTTTTGTTTAGTTACATTGTGTGGGTTAACTACTCTTGGTATGCGTTGGAATTGGTGGTTGGTTATTGGTTTTGAAACTTAAAACTTTTTGGTTACTCTAAACTGTGAACTCACCAACTCTGTGTTGACACACGTTAGCATGCTTTTTCAGGTCGCTAGGTTTGGAGCACGTAGGACATGCATCATTTGTCGTGAGGATTTGAACATTATTAAACTTATTTTGATTTACTTTACATTACTTTGGTTTTTGAGCGGGTTGTTTTGCGCATGGATTTAAGCGGTTTATGTTTGTTTACGCTGCCGCAATTACTTTAAATTCTTGATAAACATTAAACTTGATTTTGAAAACGATGTAATTTGAGTATTTAGTGTCATTCTTGTATCTAATGGCTATGGCCTATGAAATCATATTCCATTAAAATCTTGTTCTTTAGGAATAAGCAAGAAAGGGTCTAGTGTTCAGTTTTCAATTAAAATTAAACAAACGAACATTCAAAACGTCTAATTCCATTCATTTAAATGCCTACAAATGACACGCGTTAAAGTTATCTACTTTTGAACGGTGTGTAATGAAAATTTAAAGTTATCTTTCAATGTATTCAAAATTCAAAAGATACGTTTTTTTTTTATTTACTAGCTGATTATCCCGGGAAGGTCCCGGGATTGAAAATTTTTAATATGACTTAATAAAACATGATAAAAGAAGAAAATTCAAATCACGAAAAGAGTAAATAACTTAAACATAATCAATATTAGTTAAAAATTTTCACTACGTGATCCTAACCACAAATTCTCTCAATCAGTGCATGTCCATATATTCCCTAACCTAAAACCTAATCAGTAATCATCTAAACAATCACTTATGTAAGCTGCAATTATTCACAAACTTGTCAATCTCTAATGACTCCTATGATTCTTAACATAATCAACTAAACAATCACTTAAGTTGGAAATTGTAACCATTAAAAAACTTATAACATCTATGTACCAAGTCTCACAAAACTAATATTGATACCTAACCTAAAAGAATGCATAACTCTAATATTAATACCTATCGTAAATGCTAAAAAAATGCATAACTCTAATATCAATATTCAATAAATAATTTAAAATAATGTATAACTCTAATATTTATACATGTCATGAGCCAAAAAATACATAATTCTAATATCAAGATTCAATACCTAACCTAAAACAATCTATAAATATTTGATATTACCTAACCTTAACGAACTTTTGTTCACTCGTATCATTTACCAAAATCATATAGTATTTAGATTACAACCAATAAATGTGGTTTTATTAATTAATATTAAAACTATTAATCCTATTGTTATTTTGATACTGTATGAGTACTGTTTTTGTTAAAAAAACCATTATTTCTTACCACCATAATACAAATTTAATTACGGTAACAAATCTTCATAAGCATTTAACATATTTGATATAATCCTTATTGCCCTAACCTAATATTGTAAAAAAAAAAAAAAACAACGATGTCATGTCCTGAGTCATGCACTAATTTTAATTTTAAGATGTCAACAAAAAGAAACAATAATGCATGTTATACCAGCAAAATAATCCGGTGACTAAAGAGAATTGAACTTCTAGAAGAATATATGAATAGATTTGTGAAGATAAACCCTAGTATTTAAAGTATTGAAGGAGATAACCTGGTCCAAGTCACATGTAGAGAGAGACGATCGTTTGGTTGAGGTGAAAGATAAAGGGTTACATGATTTGACGATTGAAGATACTTATCTGGTCGCAGTGGTGTTCATGTTGTGTTTGTGACCACTTCTGTGTGTTGTGAGTTTTGATAGGTGGTGGAGAAGAGGGTCAATTGTGAATCGAACCTTGATCGCACATAGTATTATTCCTCTTCTTCTTATTCTGTCTACGAAGAATAGGACGGAGACGATGTTGAAGGAGAGGAAGGAGGTGTTAGGGTGGAGTTGGTTTTGGAGGTGGAGGAGATTTGGTGGAAGCTTTTTAGGGTTTTGGGAGAAAAGGATGAATATATACATAACGAAAAAATTGAAAAATAATAAAATCATCACCTTATTATGCCACGTGGCACATTCAAGGAGGGGTTGAGGTCACCATTGAACGTCACGTCAGCAACTATCAATTCTTTTATATATATTTATTTATTATTTATAAGATAAGATTTTTTTTAATGGTAAGGAACGACGTGTCAACCACTGTGATATCGGGCGCTTTGGCCAAGATCGGCTACTTGACCCCCGCTAGTCCATTGTCTCTTTCAGATGCGCGAAAATCTTACCTCTACCCACCTGAAGGCACAACAGTGAAATAATCAGTAAACCCCCCCCCCCCCAAATCGACTCGAATTGACACCATTTATGTTCGCTGTTCATCCGGATGCGACTCCATCACACCCCAACGGTGGGGGCATATTTTTTTTATTTATTGATCGTAACTCCCTAGCAAAAGAGTCAACTAGGCCCCATTACACGTTGATAACACAGAATAAACAATCTTCAGGTTTGTATTGGGAAGGACACCTTGTCTAATCAATTAGAGAGTGCAAGTTGAAAAATGATTATGTGCCTAAGGCTATCCGGTAAACAAACGGGGGGAAGAGGGTGACACGTCGGAAAAACGTGGGACCGGAGGACAGAGAACGGGAGGGGACGGGGCAGGGGGGCGGTGTAGGGAGGTGGAGACGGGGGTGGCAGGGGGCGGTGATTGGTGGAGGTTTTGGTGGGGGGCGGTGATTGGCCCGTCCGATGCGTCCGTTGGGAGACGGGGGGGACGGGGGTGGGAGGGGACGGGGCTCCGGGGCGGTGTTTGGGTTGGGGACGGGGGAAAAGGAAGGAGACGGGGGTGGGGGGCGTCTGTGCACCTGGTAGCCTAAACGGCTAAAAGTATAAAACTAGAGATATATGATAAAACTAAAAGAATAAAATGCCTAAATTTTCATTGTTTAAAATACAGACACATTTAAATATTTGAGAAATGTTTTAAAAATATGAGACCTAAGAAAATTATTATTTGGCCGTAATACAAACAAACGAGTTTAAGTATTTACATTTTCGTAATAGATGTAAAAAAAACCGTTGAATTCTTATGAAGAATGCCAGTGGTGATGAATCGAAGATGCATGTATTCATTAAGAGTGCAATTTCAGACATGACTTTGAACACGACAAATAAATGATTTAGGTTTTTGACTGTCGTTTCTAACACGCTTAATAAATAGATAATATTCGGGCTGACATGTTTTTCATGTTTAATTAAACATGCTCAGGTTAGTCTAGTTAACCTTTTAATCAAACTTTTAAGATTCAAAGTGGACACACTTATAAGGTCAAACATCTAACCAATACATTCAAGCTGTTAGGGTAGGGTTCCTGTAGGAAAATTGGTTTGTGTGAGAAGTGTAGGAAGGATTAAAAATTGATATGTATGCATCATTTTTTTGGACGTATTCATGATGTTTTAGATTGTTTTGGATTGTTTCGCTTAGAAAAACAACAAACATAACAATTAATAACCGAAAACAATGTATTTTAGGCTTAAAACTTAAAACACTATGTCAAGAACATTTAGGCATAGTGTTTTAAGTAATTACTACGGTGTTGTATCTGTAATTTAAATTTAATGACTATAATACATTGAATTGGGTTTTAAGTTGTTGTATATTGTCGTGTTAAGTGTTTTTCAAGCCAAAACAACCCAAAACATCATTCCAAAATCAAAAACATGGTGGCTACATGTCAATTCTTAATCCTTCTCACGCTTCTCACACAAATCAATTTTCCTACAGGATCCTCTACCCAAGCTGTTAACCTATTTTTGCCTTTATGGCACGTAACCAGTTGATTACATATAACCTATTTATTGTTAGGTACTAAATCAATTGTATAGATTTGTAGAATATAAAACATTTGGATTCTTTGTATTTTATATTGTAATCATATAATTATAAGTAGACTAAATATCAAATACAAATAGACTTAACCTACTAAACATGATAAGTGAAGGGAGAATTTTTTTTTTTTTTTGAGTTTTTTTATCTGTTTAAACATGTTTTCTAGATTAATAATATAAAAAAAATTAACGTAATTACGTCATTAGAGTAGTTGCAGTAGTTTACACTAAAGTAATTATGTAATTACTATACAATAGTAGTTATGTAATTATTCTACACCCATTTTTTTAGATTTTAATTCTAAAGTATATGTTTAACATTATAGAAAACAAAATTTCAAAAAAAGATTAAAAAAATACCCTCCTTCACTTCTCACATTAAGGGATATTTGTAGGATAAAAACCGTTTGTATAAGAACCTTCCTCATTATCTATGTAAATGAATCATGTTAATTATCTTAAATTGTTCCTCATTTGTAAGTCAAACATCTTAGGTTACGAACAACACATGATCAAATGTTCATTAGTATTGCCATTAAAAATGTTCATTAGTACTTAACAAAACATCTTTTGATTAAGTACTATAGCATCGATTGTCCCCCTAAAAAATAAAGCCAGATGTTATTTTTTGAAGCTACGTAGATGGCAATATTATATGTTGACTTGGTATAACTCAACCTTAACTCAGTAGTGGAGGTACACACATGGTGTTTGTGTCAACAAACACCTTTGTTCTTGTTTTATATAGAATGTTTAATAGCCAAATTCTAAACGATTCCAATCTTATCTTAAAATTGACCCTATTTATTATTTTTTTTAAAATGTTGACCCCATCATCCATTGGTTTTTTGAGAAAACTATATAAGTTTTTTACTAAGTAAAAAATTATACAAACATGTTACCAAATAAAAGCCTAATTTCTTAATTCCAATTCAAATATAACCCATGTTAACCAATTACAAGCTCACTTTCTTTATTTACTCAATAACCCACTACACAATTCCCCCAACTATTAACCTAATATAGAAAAGGCTGCCCAAACTAGTTTTGAATTGCAAGGATTGTAGTCGATTGAACGAGGGTCAATCGAACATTGGAACAAAGCGAGTAAATGTGAGTTTCTTGGGTGTGTTTTTTCCTCGACCCAACTCGAAAACTAACCCCATAGGAATTTTTTTTATTTGGCTCCGCTAGTGAATCATCTAGTATATGAACTTAGCCACCGAAAAAAATAAATAAAGGTATTTACAAGATTAAAGCTTTTCAACTAATATTGAATATCAAAGACCAAATGATAAAATAAACATGTTCTCATGTGGAGCACGTTACGATCATTAACAACTTACTACAACACGTGTTTGACACAGATATTTGTGAAAACCTTACACATTTCTGAAGATGGGGTAATTCACATTTCAAAGATTATATCTCCAAACAAACTAGTAGAGATAAAAGGTGAATATCAAAGATATTTTTTTTTACTTATCCAATACCATAATGGATAAGAAAAAAAAATGTTTGATCTCTAAAAATACAAACCTCATACGTTGAGATTTGAAGTGAATCAATAGTGTAGATTGAGATCGGCCAGAGTTAAACTAAAAGTACACTAAGTTTGTAATTTGTCCCATTGTTAGACTAGAGGGAGTGGAGGGGCGGGAAAGAGGGGCGTGATGCGCCATGTGGCACTTGTGGGGACCGTGTTTGAAAGGTGAAAATTGTGGGGAGTGGAAAGGGGGGGGGGAGGGAATAATATTATACTCCGTATTGTGTTAAAGTTAAAAAAAAAATAAAAAAAAAAATTGGACCAATCAGAAAGCACCAAGTCACCCCCACCTCCCCCCCCCCCCCCCCCCCCCCCCCCCGCCCGGCTTTCCCCCACCGCCCACCCTCCCCGCCCCCCTCTTCCCGCCCCCTAGGGACGGTGTTCCCGCCCGGCAATCAATTCCCGCCCCACTCCCCCTAGTCTTAGATATTTGTTTCTGTCCATTGTTCATGATTTCTCTTATGAACAACTTGTAATTTAAACCACTATTTCGCTTTCGTCAAGCTAGTAAGTCTATCTTCACTAATTAAATTTAAAATTTTAAAATCTATGTCTTCATTATTGTTTGTCATTAAACACAAATCATTAGTTCGATATCATTCAATGGTGTTGTTTGTTTATGACAAATGTTAAATCACCATTTTATAACTCGCAAACCCTTTTACAAACTGTCAATTCATTTGACTCATTTAGGTAAATGTGTTGGAAGGGTCTTATTCAAGTTACATGATTTTATATGTGTTCGGTTTAAGACTAATGTCTCCAACATGAATAAATGTATGTGTCACTTCAAATTCATTAATCAGCTCATCAACCTAACACAATTACATTATATGATTATGGTGGCATATTCGCAATTGACATAAAACATGTGTTTGCTATGGAGTAACATGTATGTAAACCTATAGTTTATTCACTAGACAATACAAGAAAATACCAGTGTGGATACATCATTGGAGACTAGTGTGTATTGACTGGTGAGGGATAAAAGGAATTTAAAACATTGGGTTATTGAATTTTAATAATCTAAATTTTCAATCAATTGGCCGGTAATAATCTGTACTTCAAAAATTCCTACAACGATCCCAACTTTCATACATTTTTTCTCTAGTGAACCTTTTTTAACTGATGATTAACCAAGTTAGTGGATGCCGACATGTCAACGTCCACGTCAGCATCCATATTAGCATTAACATGTCATGTCAGCGTCCAGGTCATCATCCATGCCAGCGTTGGCATGCCACGTACGTCAGCATCTACTAACTGAGTTAGTTCTCAGTTAACAAATACTCATTGTCGGTCAATAAATTGAAAGTTGGGATCGTTTGTGAGAATTTTTAAAGTACAGATTATTACCGACCAATGAGTAAAATTTTGAATTATTGAAATCGTGCAACGCCAAAGGAACCTATGAGTTCATGGTTGTGAGTAATTGGATATTTAAGATGCTTAATAAATAATCATCACTTCTTTATTCTTTTAAAAGAATAATTTAATGCTTAAAACATAATTAAAGAACCTTAATCTAAGCATTAAGAATGGTTTTTTTTATTGAACGGCCAACGAATCAAACCCGAGCACTCTCGGGGCATCTTTTCGACAAATTCAAGTACTTTGAGAGTACCCGAGTTGTCAAACACCAATTCCGGGGAAAACCCGGTAATCCACCCGCTCGTAGGCACGACGATGAAATTACCGGTAAAACCCGTCTAGCTCAAGAATCGAACCCAGGATCCTCTATGTCTTATATCATTGTCCACTACACTAAGAATAGGTTCTAATCCGTGTCTTCTATCCTCCGTGTCTTCTTAATGTAATGGTATTGACATTAAGAATAGGTTCTAATCTTAAAATAACAAAAGGAGCCGACATTTATTTCTTTTTTAGGGATGGAACCCCACTACTAATTGTCCAATGTCTTTTTGCTTAATTTAGTACCAACAAAAGTCAAACTATCATATATTAAAAATCTCTGTCTTCATTATTATTTGTCGATTTACACAAATCATTTGTTCGGTATCATTCAATTGTGTTGTCAGTTTACAACTAATGTTTTTTTTTTGAACGGCATTTTACAACTAATGTTGGATCACCATTTTACAACTCGCAAACCCTTTTACAAACCGTCAACTCATTTGTCTTATTTGGGTAAATGTGTTAGATGGGTCTTATTCAAGTTACATGACTTTGTATCTGTTCGGTTTAAGACTAATGTCTCCGACATGAATAAATGTATGTGTCATTTCAAATTCGTCAATCAGCTCGTCAACCTAACACAGTTACATTATATGATCATGGTGGCATGTTCGCAATTGACATAAAACATGTTGTGTTTGCTATTGCGTACAATATATGTAAACCTATAGTTTATTCACTAGACAATACGAGAAAATACTAGTGGATACATCATTAGAGACTAGTGTGAATTGATTGGTGTACATATACACTACATGTGAATTGCATATATTCACAAATGAGGCATTTTTAATCTAAGTGAGAGGATAAAAGGATTCTAAAACATTTAGCATTCCATTTTAGGGATTCCTTTCAAATTTGGATTAAAAAATTCATTGGGCCCAAAACATCATGCAAGGCCAACCCAATCACCAATGGATACACACCTTTTATTTTCTTCTTATTTAATCGCCTTTCATTTTTATGTAAAATAACAACAAAAAGGAACCTAGATGAGTTCATGGTTGTTATTAATTGGATATTTAATATGCTTAATAAATAATCATCAGTTCTTTTCTTTTAAAAGAATAATTAATTTAATGCTTAAAACATAATTAAAGAACCTTGATCGTAAGCTTTTTTTTCAAACGGTCAACTAAGAATCGCACTGGAAACTCCGTACGCAACACCCATTGGCGAAAGGTAGCTCCATCAGGTGGCTCAACCCGCATGGACGGAGCCCCGCGCCCACCCATCAGGTGGCTCCATTGGTGGTGAAATCTTAAGGATAGAACTAACCTATATTTTCTATGTGACATCCTTAGGATACTACAGGCAGAACAAGATTCAGGATGACACTGAATATTATCTTATGCACATTCTGAGGATAAACTATCTTATTGTTATATGAATGCAGGATGATTTTACCTCATATTCTCTGAGTAACATCCTCAGGATACTGAAGGACTAAGCAGGGTTCAAGATGTATCTGTGTTTTACCTTATGTGCATCCTGAGGATGGACTAACGAATTATCTTATTATGACGATATTGCAGGTACACCTAATCAATATTAAGGTTTGTAACTGCTCCCTAACGGCTATATTGTCTCATTCAAGTCAAAGGAGCTGATCATTGAAAAGAAATACGTGTGGAGCAAGTCCAACACTAAAGAATAGGTCAAAGGTGTAACCGACGAGCATTAATGAGAGGCGAGAAATAAGGAAACGGTTAACCAACGTCTATATATGTTAACCACTCTTCAAAGACAGCTGGAAACAGTCAGGAGACTCATTAATATAGGCGGATATCATGGGATTTTCATTATTCACTTGTAACTATATAAAGGGGGGTGATTAAACGATTATAGGACACTTGATTGACACTTAGAACACACTTGATTGACACTAAACGATTATAGGACACTTTCATTATTCACTTGTAACTACACACACACAACACTTATCATTGTAATCTTAGCCACTCATTCATCACCTATCCAAAGTTGTACTCATTTTTTACCTTATTAATATTAACAAACAAGGCAGGAGCTTAGACTCCTCCCGAGGTTTTGTGCCGGCGATCAATAACTGATCAACGGCTTTCCTCGTACATCGAGTGTTGTTCTTTGTTGCTTTATTACTTATAGTGCTTGTTTCATTATTTTTGTCAGACAGTTACATCCTCAGGATATAACTGTCCATCCTGACTACTTTTCTTTGCCATCCTAAGCATAGTTGTCATTTATTGTTTCTTTGACATTCTAACGTGCCATTTTCATGATAAAACTAGACCTTTCACATATTTACACACATCTAGCACTCTGCCTCACTTTTACTAATTTGGAAAACAAAGTTATTTCTAGCAAGTAATTTTTGACCAAAACAATATACAACTTATTAGCTAAACTAATCAAGTTTTAACCATTTTGACATCATATTTTATTTTTATTTTTTTAAGCGACTAAAGATAATGCATATAAAGATTTTTTAAAAATTGTGATTTTTTGTAACAATTAATTGCAACTTTCCAGGAAATTCAAATGCTAATTATAACTTGTGCAACTACTTACCAAGGTACTGAACTGTTTACACCAATAAAAATTTGCAACAACTCCTCCATAGATTATGACTTAACTGCATTCCATTGTACAAAAACATCAAGAAAAGGAGTACATGTAAAAAAACATCCTAAGGATGTATGTGGTATGAGTGGGCCTAAAGGATTGGCTTGATGCAGAAAATCGTGATTTGATATTATTATATCTGGTAGTGATGATGCATCTTCATAGCGTTGATCTGGAATAAGAGATGGCCTTTTTAAATATGGTACACAAAAGAATCAGTTGTGAAAAAGCACATAAAAACAATCATCACAACGATAAGGATTATCAGTTACCTAAGAATCTAAAATCAACCCCAAAAAAACCGACAACAACGAGACCGGGATGGTTGTATGTAACCTCACTTAATCAGATTTGGAACATGCAAAAGCAGATCGTTAACCTGTACCTAGTCCGTCAACACTTCCGTTTCATTATGATTGAATGCGACGATGTGCACGGATTTGTTGGATGGAGTCATCAAGTTGTTTGATAGGAACTAAGAGGCGGAGCCTCGGCGACTCGGTATATAAAAGAGATGAGATAAAGTTGCCACTAATGACATTCAAAACCCAATCATTAAAGAAGAGTTATGGGTTGCATTAAATTTCTTGAGGATAAATGATGAGCAAGGCTTTTCGTTTGCAAACCAAAAACGGTTTACAAATCATCAAAAGAATTGAATGTGAGGAAGATGGATGAGTAAAGTAAATGTGCAGAACATAGAATGATGAATTATTGATTAATGAAGAGCTATGGGATGCTTTCAATTGCTTGATGATAAATGACGAGCAAGGCTTTTCGTTTGCAAACCAAAAACAGTTTACAAATCATCAAAGGAATTGAATGTGAGGATGATGGTAGGTTGTGAAAAGTCATGAGTTGCATTAGTTGTTTCTACAATTGCTATCAAAGGTTGTATAGTAGGGGTAGTGACAATGAAGACTTGAGTTCTTCAGTGAAGACCTTAGTTCGATCCTCACTTGTGTCACTTTTGGTGGATTATGACAATGAAGAATTTGAGCTAGGTCTTGTGAGTTTGTTAGTTCGAATCCCGAGCCCACCCAAGTTTTAGTCTCACCGTGTGTTACACACTTACACTAGAGAGTTCTGCGCTTGTGGTGGCAGATTGACTGTCAAGTGGCATCCGGCGGTATAGTTTCATGGGGATTGACTAAGCCAAACTTTGAAACCAATGTGAGCCCGATTAAGACAACATAATCTGGCCAAAATGAGGTAACGCGACTCTCCAATTTGGGGAGTGTAATAGCCACATTCTTCAATGGTTACTCATCTATGACATGCTATTACAAACTAAGATTCACATAATATTCTTTTTTTCAGTCGGCATCTGGTTGACATTGGCGATTGCGTAGACTCTTTCCGATAACATTCCCATCTAGTGTTGCATGTGGATTTCTCAACCAGATCTGTGCCGAAGCAGCATCTCTGGTGATGATCATGTATGACATTTACCGTGAAATATGTTAAGCCAGTCAACTGGCGTAACCGGCGACTCAGCCTTGCATGTATTTAATCTCATGAGATAGACAAAGACAGAGGTGAGCTAAGGCAAGTCGAAAAGCGGTTGTGCTTCAACGGGCATGACGGATGTTAATCCTGCCGAAGAAGACAAAAGAAAAGATAAAGGAAGAATAGCAATACCATAATTAGCGAAATAGCCAGGGGCTTTTTGTAGGTATCTTTGCAACAGTAACTTATGTGAGTAGCACCGACTTTGCAAAATGTAATATATATAATTATTGAAAAGCCCAATTAGATTTTGAGGCTTGTATTCATTTTACATATGTTTTACTCTTCATAAAACCATACACATAATAGAGTATGGGGTGCAAACGAGCCGAGCCGAATGAGCCGAGTCGAGTCTGAGAATGACTAGGCTCGAGCTCGAGCTTGAAAAACATTTTAGAGCTCGAGCTTGCGGTTAGCTCAATTGAAGCATGTTTTTTAAAGCTCGAGCTCGGCTTGTTGGAAATTTTTTAAGCTCGGGTTGGGGCTCATTTACTATCTACTACATAATATACTAAATATAAATAATATGTATAATAGGCTAGTGATCTCGATAAATGAACCTCGGCTCGGGTTCGTTTAGTAAACAAACTTAAATGAGGGGTAAGTATTATTATACATTAATAACACTAATATTATATTAAGGCTTGACGAGTCTTATGAGCCTCACATGCCAGGCTCGAGTTCGGGCTCGATTAATAAACAAGCTTTGTTAAGCTCATCTCAGGATTGATAAGGCTCAGCTTGTTTCAAAAATTTTACCGAGCCGAGCTCGAGTAGCTCACGATCTGTTCGACTCATTTGCACCCCTATAATATAGTTTTACTTTGGGTTTATTTGTTTAACTTAAAACAACTTAGTATTAAAAAATGAAAGTATATTATTTTAGTCCTAATAAATTATAAAACAACTATACTCAGCAAACCTATTAGCACACCTTACTAATTAACTGTACCAATAAAACTAGTTTCGAGTTCGTAAGTGCCCATGCTAACACAAATAAGTTATATTTTGAAACCCATAATTTAACAAAAATAGTATTACTATTAGAAAACTTGTGATGAGAAACAATAATAAAGAAACAAAAATCAAATATTTAAACAACATTATCTTGCTATATCTAATAATTCATAATGTAAAACAATACAAAATTACAATACGAACAAACAAATACTTTACCGTAACCGTTGAATAAACTACTTGCACATATTTCACCTCCGTTGTTTTAATACAACTAACACCATTATTTGAATAACACTTCCATAATCTTATTTAAATCATACTTCCATAATCTTATTATGGGGTCAATTCAACTTGTTGTAGTTACACGACCCGACTCGTTTTGACCCAACTTAAAATCCATTTGACCCGTTACATGAGTGAAGAATCTTTAAAATGCTCATATTAGAAGTAACAAAAATTAACCTTGTTATTACTTCTTCGTTTTGATATCCTAGAGCTTCGATTCGAGTTCATCAAACTCATGTCCTTGAGGATCGTTGTATGTAACCTCACTTAATTGGATTTGGAACATGCCAAAGTATATCGTTAACATGAACCTAGTCCGTCAACACTTCCGTTTCATTATGATTGAATTCGACGATGTGCACGAATTTGTTGGATGGATGCATCAAGCTGTTTGATAGAAACTAAGAGGAAGAGCCTCGGAGACTCGGTATCTAAAAGGGATGAGATAAAGTTGCCATTAACGACATTCAAAACCCCATCAATTTTGATTGAAGAAGAGTTATCGGTTGCTTTCAATTGCTTGATGATAAATGATGAGCAAGGCTTTTCGTTTGCAAACCAAAAACGGTTTACAAATCATCAAAAGAATTGAATGTGAGGAAGATGGATGAATAAAGTAAATGTGCAGAACATAGAATGATGAATTGTTGATTAATGAAGAGTTATGGGTTGCTTTCAATTGCTTGATGATAAATGACGAGCAAGGCTTTTCGTTTGCAAATCAAAAACGGTTTACAAATCATCAAAGGAATTGAATGTAAGGAAAATGGTAGGTTGTGAAAAGTCATGTGTTGCATTAGTTGTTTGTACAATTGCTATCAAAGGTTGTATAATAGGGGTAGTGACAAAGAAGACATGAGTTCTTCAGTGAATACCTAAGTTCGATCCTCACTTGTGTCACTTTTGGTGGATTATGACAATGAAGATTTTGAGCTAGGTCTTGTGAGTTTGTTAGTTCGATTCCCGAGCACACCCAGGTTTTAGTCTCACCGCGTGTTACGCCAGAGAGTTCTACTCTTGTGTTGGCAGAGCGACTGTCATCCGGCGATATAGTTTCATGGGGGAATGACCAAGCCAAACTTTGAAGCCAGCGTGAGCCCGATTAAGACAACATAATCTGGCCAAAATGAGGTAACACGACTCTCCAATTTGGGGAATGCAGTAGCCACATTCTTGGATGGTTGCTCATTTATGACATGCTATTACAAAGTAAGATTCACATAATATTCTTTTTTCAATTGGCATCTGGGTTGACATTGGCGATTGCGTAGACTCTTTCCGACAGTAGTCCCGATCTAGCATTGCATGTGGATTTCTCATCCAGATTTGTGCTGGAGCTGCATCTCCGGTGATGATCATGTGTGACATTGACTGTGAAATCTGTTAAGCCAGTCAACCGGCGTAAGCGATGAGTCAGCCTTGCAAGTATTTAATCTCATGAGATAGACAAAGGCAGAGGTGAGCTAAGGCAAGTTGAAAAGCGGTTCTTCTTCAATGGGCACGACGAATGTTAATCCTGCCGAAGAAGACAAAAGCAAAGATAAACGAAGAATGGCAATACCGTAATTAGCGAAATAGCCAGGGGCTTTTTGTGGGTATCTTTGCAACACTAACTTATGTGAGTAGCACCGACTCTGCAAAATGTAATATATATATATATATATATAATTATTGAAAAGCCCAATTAGATTTTGAGGCTTGTTTTCATTTTACATATGTTTTTACTCTTCATAAAACCATACACATAATTGAGTATGGAGTGCAAACGAGCCGAGCCAAGCCGAGTCTGAGATTGACAAGGCTCGAGCTCGAAAAACTTTTTAGAGCCCGAGCTCGCGCTCAGCTCAATTGAAGCACGTTTTTTAAAGCTCGGGCTCAGGCTCATTTACTATCTACTACATAATATACTAAATATAAATAATATGTATAATAGGCTAGTGAGCTCGATAAATGAACCTCGGCTCGGGTTCGTTTAGTAAACAAACTTAAATGAGGGGTAAGTATTATTATATATTAATAAAACTAATATTATATTAAGGTTTGACGAGTCTGATGAGCCTCACATGCTAGGCTCGAGTTCGGGCTCGATTAATAAACGAGCTTTGTTAAGCTTATCTTAGGATCGATAAGGCTTAGCTTCTTTCAACCTTTTTACCGAGCCGAGCTCGAGTAGCTCGCGAGCTGCTCGGCTCATTTGCTCCCCTATATTAGAATTTTACTTTGGGTTTATTTGTTTAACTTAAAGCAACTTAGTATTAAAAATGAAAGTATATTATTTTAGTTTTAATAAATTATAAAATAACTACACCCAGCAAATCTATTAGCAAACCTTACTAATTAATTGTAATAATTCAAATATAAAATAAAAGTGAAAAAAAATTTCCTTTCAAACTAGTTCTGAGTTTGTAAGTGCCCATGCTAATACAAATAAATTATATTTTCAAACCCATAATTTAAAAAAAATATATTATTACTATTCGAAAACTTGTGAAGAGAAACAATAATAAAAAAACAAAAATAAAATATTTCTAACAACATTATCTCGCTATATCTAATAATTCAGAAAGTAAAACCATACAAAATTACAATACGAACAAACAAATACTTTACTGTAACCGTTGAATAAACTACTTGCACATTTTTTTCACCTCCATTGTTTTAATACAACTAACACCATTATTTGAATAACACTTCCATATTCTTATTTGAATAATACTTCCATAATCTTATTATGGGGTCAATTCAAGTCGCTATAGTTACACCACCCGACTCGTTTTGACCCAACTTAAAATCCATTTGACCCGTTACATGAGTGAAGAATCTTGAAAATGCTCATATTAGAAGTAACAAAAATTAACCTTATTATTACTTCTTCGTTTCGATATCCTAGAGCTTCGATTCGAGTTCATCAAACTCGTGTACATGAGGATCGTTGTGATCTAGCGGTCCAAGCATACGAGGGAAATCCTTAAAGATCTCTCTAACAACCTCAATGCCATTATAAGATAAAAAGTTACCATTAATGTTTAGCAGCCTAAACACTGGCTTGCTCACAACCGCTTTAGCCAATGCCACTACTCCACTTGTTGTGATCCCATTGGTGCTCAAATCGACAACACACAGTCGTCCGAACGCTTCCTCAAGTGCTTTGGCAATCACTATAGCACCCGCGTCTTTGATCTCATTTTCAGATAAGTTTATCCGGGTCAGTGAATGTTTATTTGAGATCATGCATTCAGCCAATGCTTTGGCTGCTGGTTCTGAAGTGATATTGTTTGCAGCCATCTCAATGACTTCAAGGGCAGAATTCGAATGTTTTAGAGCATTTGCAAGGGCTATAGTCCCTTCATTTTCCAAGTTCAAGTAACTGAGGTAAATTTCGGTTAAATTTGCGTGGAAGCTCAACGCAACCCCTGGTTTTGGTCCAAACATATTGTCGCGTAAGTCGAGTTTCTTCAAGAGTGTACATGTTTTAAGTGCTTCAGCTAGTGCAATCCCTCCTATTGACCCAATCCTTGTGGAGGAACACCTGAAATTACAAGACAAAATTTGTTTATTTTTTTTTACAACTTGTTTAAGAGTTAATATCATAAAAAACATACTTTTGTATATTTAGTCCCCTTATTGTGAAAAAAAAAACATTGTACCATATTTCGTGAAAAAAAAAACATTGTACCATATTTTGACAATTTAAGGCGTAACAAGTCAAAATATTTCATAGCTAGATGTGTTTTACCTAAGTTTAAGTTTTTTTTTTTTTTTGACAATTAATATTTATAATTCCGTGACTAAGAAAATTACATCAAGTGAAAATTCAACCTGAAATCCTCTAAATTTGGAGATCCTTTGACGAGTTGAGCAATGGCGATTGCACCTTCATCTCCCGTCGTGTTATGATGAAAATGAAGAATCTTAAGTTCACTAGTCGAAGGAATCAACTCGCAAATCGCCTTTGCAGCATCTGGTGAGATACCAGCATTCATAAAACTCAGTTCAACAAGATTACCTTGAGACTTCAAAAGACCCTCAAAGGCCCGAACCCCCTTTTCGCCCAAAGCATTATTTGATAAATTCAAATAACTCAACCGCGCACCCTCAAGTGCCGATGAAAACATCTTCATAACTTGAATAGCCTCAGGCTCAGGCCTCCTTGAAACAATGTCCGATAAGTCAACTTCAGTCAACTGATCTTTAACAGATGACAAAACCGATGCAGCAACATGGGCTGCAGGCAGCCCGAAACTCCTATTGCTAAAGCGAATTTTTGTAAATTTGTTTCCGGACTCTTTTAATGGTTTTAGTAGCTCTTTAGCCTCTTCTGCGTCAATGAAGGCCCGACGCCCTCCAGAAATATCAAAAACATGTTCATGTTCAGATGCAATTAATCTTGGCATAGTGTCGCGCTCTTCTTTACGTTTGGGCCCGGTTTTGAGAGACTGTACCATTAGTCTACTAGATTCTGTAGCATACACTTGGACTGCAGATCTTCCATCACTTTCTGGCCGTTTTTCAAATTGTTGGGTTGCAGCCGCAAAGGCTGCAGATTCTATTTGTTTAGCATCTTCCTCTGCTTCTTCTTTACTTAAAAGCCCGTATTTTCGTGATAAAATAGATGGCGTCGTAAGGTTTTTTGCAATGCGGTCCACGAGTATTAGCCTCGTGCTGTGGCTAGGAGGCCATAGCTTAACTGAATCCATGTCCATATCAAACTATCCTGCAGCTACTTTCAACGGTTATTAGGACTTTTAAACAATGCTATGAAGAATGGAGGAACTATGTAATAAGATCATTGTAGTGACATCACATCAAAATTGTGCAGTTCTTACAAAACAAAATGTGTAAGAATGCTTCAAAGTTTGGTTTAAAAAGTGTGTGGCTAGGCGATGTGTGTTGATCTCTAAAGGCGAAGCATGTGGAACGCGCTTCATGTATTAGAGGTGTTCGTTAATAAAAAAATACTAGAAAATCATTCATAGATAATGTTTTAACTTGTTAACTTTTAAACACTAAAATATAAGATATTCTCATCATGGCTGGATTTGTCATTTATTCAATCAATGGTCTAATTCGTTGAAATACTCAAACCCATTGCACAATCGATAGTCATATATGTTCAATAAGATTTAGAAAACTCAGATCCATTTCAATCGACGGTCTAATTTGTTCAAATACTGGCCAACCGGATCATAACATCACATCCATGCCAATGATGCGATCTCATTAGCACATCACATCCGCATTTTAAAACCAATTTTCAAAGTACGATGAAATAGAGATATCTTCAATCAATCCCAAACCAACGAAGGTGATTGATTACACGACAAAATATTCCATCAATGTGAAATCTTTCTTTTTGAAATTGAATAACAATCTAAATATCAAATAAAACAATAGAACAATTCAACATATTAACCACGAATATTATCATGTTCAACCACGAAAAAAAATCGCGCTAAATAAAAAAAAATCCGTAAAGAAAATAGGAAGGCCGACAAATAATCTCACAACGATTTGAAATATGAAAACTAGATGAAGATAATAATAAACACATATATGAAAAACAATTTTAATCGTACCGGTGATGACGTCCGATGATCGGTTGTCTATTTATTTGTATGAAAAGGTGACGGAGTTAGCATGAATTTTAGTGAGAGAAAACTAGAGAGAGAAGTTTAACCAAATGGAGCATTTGTTTATTTCTTTAACGGTATTCATACACCGTTAACTAACATTTCAAATGTTAGTTAAAGTGTTTATAAAGTTTACAAGCTGACCCTTTTACTTTTACAATTGGCATTTAAAGCACTAACTATTTGTTTATATTTTATACATGTAACAGACGGTTATAGACATGAGAGCATAAAGTGAGAAGTGTGTATGAATCTGGTTTCATAATGCAACTCTCGACGGTAATCGATGGGGGATGGGATGATTATGGGGGATGTGGCAACCATTTTGTGAGGAGCTTATGTGTAAATTTACACGTCTTCATCCAAAAATTTTGTACGTATTGAGTCCAGCCCCTCCTAATTTAAAGGCCCCCAATACATATGTTAACGCTCCGCCACTAGTGACCACAGTGTTGGGCAACATTAAAGGTGGCAAACGCCGGTTGATTCTCATGTGGCAATCGGTTTAAGATTTATTCGTCAAAGCTTGGATAAAGTCGGATCTAAATATGCTCAAGAGTCAAAATTTGAGTTCATTTAATGAATGAACTCAAGTCCAAGCTTGATATAACAAGTTTGATTAGGCTCACATACCAAAACGAACTTATTACTTGTATAAATATAGTAAATTACACGGACGATTCTTGTGATAAGGTCGTTTTTTACTTCAGTCTCCATCACAAGTTACCATCAAGAACCAATGTACAATAATCATGACCAAAGCAAATTAACAAAGATGGTATGGCACATTAAGTGGAAGACTAGCCAATTCAACCATCGTAAGGTTACAATAATCAAACTATTTTGTTTCTTTAGAAAAAATATAAAATGTAAACAATATACTTTCTTATGAAGATTGAATTCTAGCTTTGGTCATTTTTAGAGATCTTCAAGATTTTTCGTCCATCTCTTTGAGTGGTCGAGCCATCTATTGACGTGGTTCTTTTGTTCCTTGAATTTTGTAATTAAGGACGTGAACTTTGGATGGTCGATACATGATACAATTGTAGTATATCGACTATGAAGCCCATGTCAAATAAAAATGTACAAACTAAGAAAACCGAAAGCCTTATCAATGAACACCCCACAAGTTCCTAAATTTAATGTCCGTTGGTTTTATTAAAATAGGTTAAAATGCAAGTTTCACCCTTAATATTTCATTAAACCAAAATTTAAATCACCTATCTTCCACGCCACATTTGGCGTAGACAATATTTTGTCCCGACTTAAGACCTATAAAATATACCACCATTTTTTTAATCTTTGGGTGCACCCTGTTTGCCCCTCCCTTGATCCCCGTCGTCTCTTTTTCTTGAAGTCATGAGGTGTGCGTGGGAGGAGCATGAATGGGGTGCCACCTTAGCCCGAGCGACAATGCCACAACCACAAGCTTTCTTCCCACGTTTCAATGTTTTTGACAATTTGGAGTTTTTAAGTTTTTAAAATTTTTGACTGTTTGAGTATTAAGTAAAAGATACTTTTTAATTAAAAAATTTAAAACCATTTTACTCTATAAACACTAACTCATATCTACCATTTCTTTACACCATTTAACTTCACATTCTTTGTACTTATCATTTATTCAACATCCCATACTACAAATGGACCTCAGATGAAGAACACACATTGTTTATGTCATGGACCGAATTGACGAGGATGCAAATACGGGTGACATTTTATATTGTTAAGGTTTCCATTTGGACACCCATTATCTGAAGCTTATCATAAAATCATTTAAAAAGTCATATAAAATCCCAAAAATACTCAACTACATTTATAAAGATTCTATAATTTTAATAATTTCGTAGTTTCTAACAAATTCAACACTCTATATAAATTATATTTTTTAAGATTATTTTAATACTAAAATATTTGGGTAACCAGAAACCAAATTATCCCATCAATAATCTCACACTTATTAAAACAAGCTCATCCTAAAAGAATTGTTCCATTATCCATTCCGATTGTTTCACGTATTACTATCATGTTTGGGTTTTATGCCATCCCTAGTTTGAAACTGGGACAAGTGATGAGAATTTCAATGGGCATATGTTGGAATAAATATACGTTATGTCTTGTATATTTATCAGTATAGTTATTATAATCATTTATATTATGTTTGATAAATTGCTAAATACTCTAAGCCCATAACTGACTAGTCTTTGATGGACGGACTTGTCATTAGTTGGGCCTAACTAGAGTGTCCCCTGGGTATGCATAAATAGGAAGAGATTACTAGGGTTGAGGGATGAACACAATCATAACACCTCTTAGAATTCGTCCCTTTACTCTCTCTCCCATAACCGATTCTGCAAAGGATCATTAGCCATCATAACTGTATATCCTAAAGGGAACTTGAACAGACTGACAGTTATGTCGACCTCAACGCTTTCAGCATCAGTAGCAGGTCTCACGAATCTCTCAGGTATATTCTTATGTGTTTTCCATTACTTACTAACGAAATCGATGCAACATGTGGTATCAGAGCAATGTTGCTCATGATCGATTTGTTAGTTCCATTAGTTTCGGAATCAAATCGGAAAACGAATTATGAAACCTGAAAATCAGATTAAAAGACTTTCGGCTGAAAACCCTAACAGCCGTATTATGAAACGATGTTTTTATTTAAAATCTATTAACGTTCGAGGATTATGATTCCTGTTAAGTTGTTTTTGTATGATAGTGTTCTTAGTTTCGGTTTAAGTGTTCTTAGAATGCATAAGGAAAACTGAAATTTTGATTATGTTTTGCTTAAGAATTAGGATTGATTGTTGTTTGCTAAAATTTAGGATAAAGATTTATCCCCTAAAATATGGCAACAACCTAAAAGAATCCTAATTAAAATTAAGAGATAATATTGGTTCCTAAATTAGCTCAACGGAAACTTGCTCACGAAGGGACAGCCTGAGTTCGACCTCATTAAGGAGTTCGACCTCATAAGGGAGTTCGACCTCACACCTAAGTTCGACCTCATAAGGGAGTTCGACCTCACACCTGAGTTCGACCTCACACCTGAGTTCGACCTCACAAGAGAGTTCGACCTCACACCTGAGTTCGACCTCATAAAGGGAGTTCGACCTCATAAGAGAGTTCGACCTCATTAGCCTGAGTTCGACCTCATTAGCCTGAGTTCGACCTCATTGTTTCCGAGCATTAAGTTATTTACGAACCATTATGTCATTAGCGAAAACCCACTTATTTTTCAGCAAATACGAACCCACTAATATGGAAACATCTATAAAACCCGCAGGGGCCATGCCCCCCGCACCCCCCAGAGAAGATTCTGTGGGTTTTAATATGCACTAACTAGAGGTTAATCGTTAACTAATGAAATATTTTGATGAAACCTAACGTATCAGTTTTATCATTACTTAGACCTTGCTTAACTTGCAATAACATTTGAGGTGTCACTTCTGCCCAAAGGTAATGTGTCACATTAGGTGGTTATACAGATCTTGTTAAACATTGTAGCTCGTTCACATAAGTGCCATAAGGTTTCACTTCTGCTCAAAGGTGATGTGTAACAGATTATGTTAGTGAACTGAGCGTATTGCATTAGGACTTTGAATGTTTCACTTCTGCCCAAAGGTGATGGGTTACATTCACTGTCGGCAAATTTAATACTTAAATAAATAGCGTATAGCCAAAGCTAGAGCATTGTATTTAAGTAGCTTATGTTTTTTTGGTGTTATGAATAGTTATCACAGCTTCATTAGTATAATGGTCTTCGTCCTACCTGCCTTAGATAATTAGTTTCCCCCTTAGATCACTATAAGTTCTTCTCTAATGTTGTATCTTACTATTCTCATCTTTTCCACTATTAGCTCCCAACTGCGGCATCGCTACCTTAACTGGTGATAACTATGCTGCCTGGAAAGATTCGCTTATGTTAACTTTGGCATTACTGGATTTCGATTACGCACTGAGAGAGAATGCTCCTCCCGAACTCACTAACGAAAGCACCGCTGCTGATAAACTGTTGCATGAGAAATGGGAGAGATGCAACCATATGTGTCTCATGTTCATTAAGAATTCCATCAGCATGCCTATTAGAGGATCTATTCCAGATTCTAAGGTTGCTAAAGAATATCTGGCTTTGTGGAGGATCAGTTCAAAGGAACCTCAAAAGCGCATGTTTCCACTCTTATTCTGAAACTTGTGACAACTAAGTATGACGAGAGAAGCGGTATTCGTGAGCATATTATGTCCATGAACGATATGGCCCATAAGCTTAAGGGTTTAGAAATGGAGATTAGTGACGGTTTCCTGGTGCATTTCATCATGACTTATCTACCCTCTGCTTATGATGCTTTCAAGATCAACTACAACACACAGAAAGAAAACTGGAAAATGCAGGAGTTGATCGCTATGTGTGTGCAAGAGGAAGAACGAATGCATCTGCAGAAACCTGAAGTTGCTTACCTTACCACCACTAATCCAAAGAAGAGGAAGAGACAATCTAACAAGAATCATAATGTTAAAACCCAGAGGAATGAAGCAAGTGCCTCATCTAGCCATAAGAACTCCAAAGGTAAGTTCCTCTACAAGTTCTGTAAGAAAGAAGGACATAAGCAGAAGGACTGCCATGACTTTAAGGAGTGGCTAACTAAGAAAGGTAATCATCTACTAATGAAACTTGAGTCCTTTAACTTAAATGTTCCATCTAATACTTAGTGGTTTGACTCTGGTTCTATGGTCCATGTGACCAATTCTCTTCAGGGATTCCGTACGATCCAGAAGCTGGCAAGAAACCAAAGAACACTTAATGTTGGGAATGGAAAGTCACTTATTGTCGAATCCGTGGGAACATTAGAATTAAAATTCAAAACTGGTTTATGTATTGTTCTTTATGATACCTTATATATTCCTGAGATTACTCGGAATCTTGTATCTGGACCGAAGTTAGACATGGATGGTTTTGACGTTTCTCACGGTCATGGCAAACTTACGATTACTTATGATTCCCAAGTGTATGGTCATGGTTTTATGGATGGTGGTCACTATAAGTTAGAACTAGATGATGATTTTTCCAAGTCTTTGTTATCATATAATGTTAATGAATTACTAACAAAGAAGAAACGCAAGAGAGACTTAGAAACTTCATCCATGTTGTGGCATCAACGTTTAGGCCACATATCACGAGAAAGGTTAACCAGACTCGTGAAGGATGAGGTATTACCCTCTCTTGATTTCGATAATTTTGGAACATGTGTTAAATGCCTTAAAGGCAAGATGACGTCGGCAAATAAGAAAGGTGCCACTAGGAGCTCTAATTTATTAGAACTCATTCATACTGACATTAGTGGCCCTTATAATGTTGCTGGCATAACTTGACATACTTCATTTATCACTTTTATTGATGATTATTCTCGTTATATGCACTTGTATCTCATTAAGGAAAAGTCTGAATCACTAACAACTTTTAAAGATTATAAGGCTGGAGTTGAAAAGCAATTAAATCATCAGATAAAAGTTGTTAGATCAGACAGAGGAGGTGAATATTATGGCAGACATACGGATGTGGGTCAAGCCCCTGGCTCATTTTATGAGTTTTGTAACAGCTAGGGGATTGTAAACCAATACACCATGCCTGGTACTCCTCAGCAGAATGGTGTAGCTGAGCGAAGAAACAGAACCCTTATGGACATGGTGCGCAGTATGTTAGCCAACTCAGGTTTACCTTTGTTTCTCTGGACTGAGGCCTTAAAAGCAGTCGTTCATATACTCAATAGAGTTCCTACGAAATCTGTCCCCAAAACTCCTTACGAACTTTGGACAGGTAGGAAACCGAGTGTTAGATATATGCAAGTATGGGGCTGTCTTGCCGAAGCTAAGTTATATAACCCTTTCTTACGTAAACTTGACATGAAGATCGTCAGTTGTTTCTTTATCGGGTATCCCAAGAACTCTAAGGGTTATAGATTCTATTGTCCTTCCCATGTCACTCGTATTGTGGAAACAAAGCGTGCAACATTTCTAGAGGATTTCAAGGTCAGTGGGAGTAATGTAAATCCTTATGAAGAATTGCAAGAAATACAAGATGCGGGGGAGACAGATTTGTCGCTTACAACAACTCCAATAATTCCTCTTGTACCCAATGCCAATTCTATGTCTAACGTCACTGCACCAACACCTCCGCTGCCAGATCTTCACGAACCAGCTAATGAAGACCCATCAGACACTCATCACCATGACAATGCTGAACCTGAAAACCCGCTTTGAAGGTCATCAAGGTCTAGACGGCCTACTAATTTTGATGATTATGTTACCTTCCTTACTAAAGCAGATGTGGATACTGGAAAGCTTACCGATCCTAACTCTTATAAAGAAGCCATTAGCAGTGATCAGTCTTCTGAATGGACTAAAGCCATGATTGACGAGCTTGAATCCATGAAGAAAAACGACGTTTGGGATTTGGTTGAATTACCTAGCGGTGCAAAAGCCGTAGGATGTAAATGGGTGTTCAAAACAAAACTAGATCCGAATGGTAACGTTGAACGATATAAAGCAAGATTGGTTGTGAAAGGCTACACTCAGAAAGAGGGAATTGATTATCAGGAGACGTTTTCACCTGTCTCTCGAAAAGATTCCTTAAGGATCGTTATGGCCCTCGTAGCTCATTTTGATTTATAGTTACATCAGATGGACGTTAAGACTGCTTTCCTTAATGGTGACTTGGACGAAGAAGTGTTCATGAAGCAACCTGAAGGCTTTAAACCTGAAGGTCAAGAACATCTAGTCTGCAAGTTGAAGAAATCCATATACGGTTTAAAACATGCCTCACGTCAGTGGTACTTAAAGTTTGATGAAGTCGTTAAGAGTAATGGTTTCATGAAGAATCAAGTTGATCAATGCACCTACCTTAAGATGAGTGGGAGTAATTTTACTATTCTTGTCCTTTACGTTGATGATATCTTACTGGCAAGTAATAACTTAGATGTGTTGCATGAGTCGAAGCGATTACTTTCGTCTAATTTCGACATGAAGGATCTCGGAGAAGCCTCTTACGTCATTGGCATCGAAATACACCGAGATAGACGCAATGGGATTTTAGGTTTGTCCCAAAGGGCCTACATTGATCGCGTTCTCACGCGTTATAACATGCAACATTGTAAACCTACTCCAGCTCCGGTAGCTAAGGGAGATGTCTTCAGTTTATTCCAATGTCCGAAAACAGATGTGGAGAAAGAACAGATGAGAATGATACCTTATGCCTCAGTAGTCGGTAGTCTTGCTTATGCTCAAGTCTGTACGCGTCCAGATATCGCTTATGTCACTGGAATGCTAGGCTGTTACTTGAATAATCCTGGCCATGATCATTGGAAAGCAGCTAAGAAGGTGTTAAGATATCTGCAAGGGACTAAAGACTATAAACTGACCTACAGAAGAAGTGATAATTTAGAAGTGGTAGGATACTCTGACTCTGACATTGCTAAATGCAAAGATGATAACAAATCCACTTCGGGGTATATCTTTATGTTAGCAGGTGGACCCATTTCATGGAAGAGTCATAAACAGAGACTTACGGCAACATCCACAATGATGGCAGAATACATAGGTGTGTATAACGCTACCTGTCATGGAATGTTGATTAGAAATCTCATTACTGGACTCAAAATTGTCAATTCCATATCTAGACCATTGAAGCTTTACTGTGATAACTCAGCCGCCGTTAGTTTCTCGAACAGTAATAGTTCGACTGGCGCTGGTCATTTCTTAGATACAAAGTATTTGTTCGTACGTGAACGAGTTGAGGAAAACAATCTTTGTGTCGAACACATAAGTACTAATGATATGCTTGCGGATCCGCTAACTAAAGGTCTCCCACCTAAGGTATTCGAAGATCACGTTTCGAAGATGGGACTTACTAATGACCTTACTTAGAAGCATATGCACTTATTTGACCACTTATGTTTACTTATGACTTATGTTTTATGAATAATGACTTATGTTTAATGAATTTCCTCATTATGATTTGCTTGTCTATTAGTATGTTAAGCTAGCATAATGACATAAAGACAATAATGCAACAAATCAACTAAGGGCATAATGATAATTGATCCTAATGTTAAGTTTTAGATTTGGATTGTAGTATGATTAATGGGGGTCCGAAGTCGAATAAAGACTTAACGGCTGTATTTCTCTGCTACAGTTTGGGTTTAGAACTAAAATGATGTTTATCTCCGGAGACTTATGGAATACTTATAATAAATGATTACTCGGCTAAGTGGGAGAATGTTGGAATAAATATACGTTATGTCTTGTATATTTATCAGTATAGCCATTATAATCATTTATATTATGTTTGATCAATTGCTAAATACTCTAAGCCCATAACTGACTAGTCTTTGATGGACGGACTTGTCATTAGTTGGGCCTAACTAGAGTGTCCCCCGGGTATGCATAAATAGGAAGAGATTACTAGGGTTGAGGGATGATGAACACAATCATAACACCTCTTAGAATTCGTCCCTTTACTCTCTCTCCCATAACCGATTCTGCAAAGGATCATTAGCCATCATAACTGCATATCCTAAAGGGAACTCGAACAGACTGACAGTTATGTCGACCTCAACGCTTTCAGCATCAGTAGCAGGTCTCACGAATCTCTCAGGTATATTCTTATGTGTTTTCCATTACTTACTAACGAAATCGATGCAACAGCTTATTCTAACATTCTTCGGTTTTTTTTAACAAACCGAACGGTTTTGAGTGATAGTGTATCAAACAAGGATGAGACATGATATAGGCACGATTTTACATCAGTTAGATATGAAGCTAAGAGAAGGAGATTTTTTTTTTTCTCATATGAAAGATAGAGTTTCCTTGTTGAATGATGGTATTGGTGGAAATAACTGTATCATTAAGGAGGTGGAGCCGAATGGTAGTAACGAGAATGTTGGTGTCAATTTAAAATTAAAAGGGAGAAAGAACTTTGTTAAAAAGAAAAGGATAGAGTAAAGGGTCTTCACCTCAAAGCCATGGTAGGCCCAAAAAGAGGCCTAGGAAGGAAAACGTCCCATTTGACTTGGATCGTTTAATTGGAATTCTTGGGACTGGGCCTACTGATACACAAGTTGAGGAATCGTGTTCAAATAATTATTGCACTCCGGATTTAAATAAAAAGTTAGGCCCAGCTGAGAGCAATGCAGAGGAAGATAACAGAACTGTTATGCTCGATAGGATCAGTCAGCTTTCGGGTCAGAATACAAGTGAGGTGCCTGTTGAAATTAATGATTCTTAGCAGCTGGATAAAGAAGCAGAGGAGACGGAGAGACTTGGATCAATGCTGGGAGTCACGAACCTGTCTTCATTCGGTACCCATATCAGAAAGGTAGTGGGTGATGAAGGATTTCAAGGTCAGGTTCCATGAATTTATTGTCTATTAATATTCATGGTATGGGGTTGGTAAGGAAACCTGGTTAGTGTAAAGAATTGAGGAAGCAAAATGAGGTTATATTCATGTTGGTACAGGAGACTTGTCACTCAGGAATGGAGGATAATTTAGTGGAAAAATATTGGGCAAAGGGAATTTGGTTTTGAATTGGTAGAACCAACTGGTAGGTCAGGAGGATTGCTCAGTGTATGGATGGGAAGATATTCCAGCTTAATTATGTGCATAAAGAGAGGTATTTTTTGCTGATTTCTGGGTTGTTGAAAGGTATGGGAAAGGAGGTAAACATTCTCAATGTTTATGCTCCGCAGAAAGTAACGGAAAAAAGAAGGTTGTGTCTACGTTGAGGGATATTATTGGAAGCAGTGAAGGATATTGGATTATAAGGGGAGACTTTAATTCGGTTCGCTCTCAGGAAGATAGAAGGAATTCAAGATTCAATGCGAAGGATGTTAAAGGTTTTAACAATTTCATTGAAGATTCGGGGTTGCTGGAATATGATTTAAAAGGTGGAAGGTTTACGTATGCGATTGGTAACAAATTAAGTAGGATCGATAGATTCCTTGTATGCGAGAATTTTGTGCAGGAGTGGCCGAATGCGGTGTACAAGTCTATCACTAGAGGAGAGTCCGATCATAACCCGTGTGTTTTGAAAACCTTTTCTGTAATTATGGTCCAAAGCCATTTCCTTTTTTTTAATTCATGGCTGGATCGGGAAGGTTTTAAAGATATAGTGTTAAAGGTTAATGATGAGTTTACGTTTGAAGGACCACCGGATGTGGGTCTTATGATGAAGCTTAAAAGTATGAGGCGTGCTATAGTGGAGTGGAGGGATACTGTTATGGTAAAAGAGAAGGAAGAGGAAGATATTATTAAGAAGGAAGTGCTCGAGATTGAGAGATTGCTGGAAACTCGGGATTTAAGCGAGGTTGAAATGTGGTCATGGGAGGAGGGGAAGAAGCGATTATCTCAGTTAGAAGGTTATAGGTTTAAAGACCTTAAACAAAGAGCAAGAAATCAATGGCCAAAGATGGTGACGCAAATACGAAGTTGTTTCATGGTTTGATTAATAAGAGGAGGATGTCCAACTCAATACCCGGGATTGACAGTTAATGGAGAATGGGAAACGACGCCTACAAAGGTTAAAAAGAGGTGTTTAATTTTTTTAAATCTAAATTTGTGGAGGATATGGTTGACAGACCGACATTGGAGGTTTATGGGATGAAGGTTCTAACTGAAGCTGAGAAACTGGAGCTGTCCAGAAGATTTGAAGTTGAAGAAATTAAAGACGTTGTTTTCGCTTTCGAGATGATAAAGCACTCAGCCCAGACAGTTTTAATTTTAAGTTTACTAAGCGTTTTTGGGATTGTTTTTGCAGGTGATTTTGAAAGAATTATGCAGTCTTTTTATGAAGAAGGTTCTATCAATAGAGGAGTGGGTTCTTCTTTCATTACGTTAGTTCCAAAAGTTAAGGATCCAACCTCTCATGGTGAGTATCGGGCCGATTAATTTAATAGCGGTGATTAGCAAAACGATTTCAAAGATTTTGGCGAATAGGATAACATTGATTATGGGAAGAATCATATCAGAGGAATAGTTCGCTTTATGAATGGCAGA
Organism: Ambrosia x helenae; assembly: GCA_030844895.1. Classification (NCBI taxonomy): domain Eukaryota; kingdom Viridiplantae; phylum Streptophyta; class Magnoliopsida; order Asterales; family Asteraceae; genus Ambrosia; species Ambrosia x helenae. The sequence continues at coordinate 34,525 of JAUTDX010006158.1, forward strand.
TTGATTTTGGACGGGCCGATGATTTTAAATGAGGTTTATGCGTGGGCTAAAAAAAGTGGGAAAGAGGTCTTCTTGTTCAAGATTGACTTCGTGAAGGCATATGATAATGTGAACTGGAATTTCTTGGTGTCGATTATGGTTAGGATGGGGTTCCGAGGATTTGGTGCAAATGGATTCGAGGAATTTTAGAGTCAGCGAGTTCTTCAGTTTGGTAAACGGAGCGCCTACATTCCAGTTTAGTTATAGCAAAGGAATTAGACAGGGTGACCCGCTCTCGCCCTTTCTATTTCTATTTGTTATGGAGGCGTTATCGAGTTTATTCAGGAAAGCGGTGGACATTGGAGTTTTTGACGGGATAAAGCTCCCACATGGAGGTATGGTGTTGTCTCATTTATTGTTTGCTGATGATGTGATGATTGTAGGAGATTGGACTAGATCCAATTTTTTGAATATGAAACGTATCCTTAGAATTTTTTATCTATGCTCGGGTTGAAGATAAATCTCAATAAATCGGTTATGATGGGTATTGGAGTTTCAATCAGGAAGTTACAGATGCAGCAAAATCGATGGGGTTTAAAGGCCGATTCCATTCCGTTTATGTACTTGGGCGTTAAAGTAGGAGCGAATATGAATAGGGTGGCCTATTGGGATTACATTAAGGAGATTATTAAAAGTAGATTAAGCAAATGGAAGGCAAAGACTTTATCAATTGGTGGAAGATTGTTTTAGTCAAGTCGGTTCTTGAGAGTTTGCCTAGTTACTATTTCTACTTGTACAAAGCGCCTATGAAGGTATTATCTGATTTGGAAAGCTTAATGAAGATAAGAGAAAAATGCATTGGGTCGCTTAGAACAAGATTACTCATCCGAAGAAAAAATTTGGCCTTGGTTTATCTAAGTTGTTTGACATTAACAGAGCTTTGTCAAAATGGTTATGGCGATTCAGATCTGAATCGGATTCGAAATGGAGAAAAGTTGTTCAAATGATTCATGGTAGTAATCGGAAGTATGAGGAGTTTCCGTTAATACCAACACGTCTAGTGTATGGCGTAACATTGTGAAAGAAGGCTACAAGATGAAGGTTAACGGTTGTGCTTTTAGTCAGCTGATTACGAGTTAAGTGGGGATTGGGCGCCTACCAAATTTTGGATTGATAAATGGAAGGGGCAGAACATTTTAAAGGATCGATTTGGTGATCTGTTTAGATTAGAGAGTAACAAGAATTGTTATATTCAAGATCGGATAAAGTGGAACGAGATGGAGATGATGTTTCAGTGGGAGTAGAAAGAAGATTTCGGGGCTGCAGAGTTAACAACAGAATTGGACAGCCTTGAAGAAGGTTGCAGCGGTTACAGAGGAAAGATAGACACAATGTTTGGAAATTGAACGGATCTGCAGATGGCACGTTCTCGGTAGCAACGGTAAGAAAGTGGTTATACACCTTGCGAACAGAGGAGAATGATAAGATTATCGAGTGGTGCAAATGGATTCCGGACAAATGTAATATCCTCATGTGGAAAATAGTTTTGGATAGCATTCCTACTAAAACGGCATTAGCCAAAAGGAATGTTAATATTCAAAACACAGATTGCGTTTTGTGTGAATGCGGGGAGGAAACGATCGACCACTTATTTACAGTGTGTGCATTCGTGATGGGGGTTTGGGAAGGGATACTCAGATGGTGTGGGGCTGCCAAATTTTATCTCCTTTAGCGTCAACGACTTGGTGGAAAATGCATAAGGAGAATCGTCTATCGGACTTTAAAAAATATGTTGTTAAAGGTGTGGTCATGGTCTGTTGTTGGCGTATATGGCAAGCTCGGAACAAGTGGATCTTTGAGCAAAAGACTCCCAAAGTAGTCAAAGTCATCTCGGATGTGAAGGCGATTAGTTATCGATCTTTGGTACAAAAATAGGAACAAAGGTATGGGATGTGATTGGAATGAATGTTGTAATTTGTATTTGATGTAATGTGAGGCCTCTTTTCTCCACCTTGAAGAATAGGGTGCTCGGTTGTTTTCTAATAAAGTTCAATTTCAAAAAAAAAAATATAAAAGATGGGAAGGAGGGAAGAATAGGACAAGTGACGCTTAACCAGTGGCGGATGCAGTGCTTTGGGAGGGTGGGCATGTGCCCACCGTAGATCCAACCCAAAATCACTATTATGCTAGCCTATGCATGTGTAACACCATTCTCAAAACTTTACCTGTGTAATAGTTTAAGCAAGGAAAAAAGAGTGAAGTAATAGGTTTGGAGTTTTTTTCCGGCAAAAAGTTGAGTTTTATTCCGGCCAAAGATACTTGTTTTCTTTCTTGAAGTCGATGGGTATACGAAATAAATAATGAGAAAGTACACTTGGTCTACCATACTTTCTGTTTTAGTAATGAAAAAGAATATCAATTTATATTTTATTATATGCGCTATACATTACCTTATTTTAATATAAGAATTATTATTGTTTAATTAGGTTTATTATTATAACACGAGTGAAGCCATACAATTTTTTTTGACAACATTTATTTAGGGCTATTCACGAGTCGAGACGAATTGAGTGGACCTTTGCTCGTGCTTGGCTCATTTACAAACTGAACCGAGCCGGTCGGCTCATTTACAACCGAGCAAAAAATCAAACGAGCAATTTTTAAGGCAAGCGGCGAGCGAGTCACGAGCGATGAGTAATTTGAACAACCCTACATTGCCTTGTTTTGTTTTCTTTAGTAGTATTTTATTTTTATTAAATTGTTTTTGTTCTGCTTTCTTTTTTGTATTATTGTGTTACTTTATTTGATTCAATATGATTATATAATTTTTGGATTTTTTTTAACTATTTTATGTCCAAAATCATGTTTTTACAAGTATTAAAATCCATCTATTTGGTTAGGTCCGTCCTAACCTAAAACTCCAAATAAACATATTTTTTTTAGCCCCCCTATTTAAATGTTATTTCTTGGTTTTTCTTTATCTCATTTTAGCCGACCATAATGTGCCCCTCATACAAACAAATTTCTGTATCCGTCACTGCGCTTAACACACGCATTGATACTTCATCAAATTGTTGTGAAACATTCTAACCGTTGGACAAATAAAAACTAAACCAATTTTTTGTACAATTCGTTCTACTCTTTCAAGGTTGGTTAAATCATTTATTTAAAAAAAAAATAACTTCGACCATCTATTGTGCCATGTCAAATTCCGTTGGCCTCGCGAGTATCCTCTTGAAGTAGCTGCGCATCTCTGGCAATATACGCTTGATCAAATTGCTATACCTGAAAATTTGATGATCCTAAGTTTCTAACTTCTTTTATACAATTGGAAGAAAAATGGTAATTTAAAAAAATGAACATACCATGACTTTGCATGTAATTTGTCAAAGTTCTGTAGAACGAATAATATGCATGCATTCTTGAGTGACACGGCATTGAAGGTCTCCGATAAGTCATACATAAGTGATACATTTTCCACCCGTATATCCTAACGTAAGAACAAAACATTATCCTTAAAAAGACAAAACCTAGCTTTAAAGGTGTTTGATGCGCGTTTTGTAAACTGATTATTTGACAAGAGTGTTGAGATGAGTTTATGTTGTTTGAAATGTAACAATAAGTTAATCACATGTTTAAATTACATTTATTGTGAATAAATAAGAAAATTTTGATTCACCTGTGCAATTTTAAACTCACAAAGACGCTTTAGACCCTCGAGAAGATATTGATCTGCAGCTGTAAGAAGATCCTGAGCAATTTGCGGATTCATATCTACGACCCAGTGTAAATATATCTGTAGTTAGATAACATATTAGTTATACGAGTTTCCTTTCACAATGAAAGGAGCCAAATCACTTTTAAGCTACTCAAGATCGGCTTGCAAAAAGCTTATAAAGCAGACCCGAGTTCGAGCCTATGCATGCTTAATAGATGAGGCCGAATTTTATATACCTAGTTTTGGATATGGAGCCATAATGATCCTATATTAATTATATAAATACATTTTTTTTGTTTAGGATTAAATATATATTACGTACATAATAAAATGATCGACTAAACATATAGATATGACTAAAACAAGAAGAAGAATTTATATTAGGCTATACTTATAAAGTTATACACACATAATAATAATAATAATAATAATAATAATAATAATAATAATATAATAATAATAATCCTTCTCGATCTTCAAAACTTTTTAACGAGCCGAGGTCATATCAGTATTCTTCTACTTCTAAAAACATTCGATAGTTATAGATGTCATACCTCATCATCAACTCAAAGACATCCCACCTAATATTTGGAATCTCAATGTCTTAGCATCTTTCTCCTGTAATTTATACATTCAAATAAAAAATAAAATAGAACAAATTAAAATAAAAGCGCAATTTCCAAAATCCAGTTGGGGACAAGAAGAGATAAAACATATATTTTTATAGAAATACCTTGTATCCACCACTAAACATCGCACGAAACGCATCAGAAGAAGCATAAAGACAAATTCTGTGAGCATAGAAGCGTTTGCCTATGACCCAAATATATAACGTTTAAGGTTCATCAAACATTAAAAAAAGAAAACGGGAAAAAATCTGGTAAAGCAAGGTGGAACCTTCAATTAAGAAAGTTACATCAGATAGTGTAGAGTTGTTTACATACTGCTCTCCCAAAATATACCTACAAAATCATATATAACTTATTTATGTATCACAAGTAGAATAATATGACTGCTTTATTTGAGATAATTATTTGTTGCATGACCCAACCTGGCCCGATAGGCTTACACAAACTTGGTTAAGTAAATATATAAACAATCTCTTGCATTTTTTGTTTTACTTTCAAAACGTAGAGAAAAATAAACCTAGATATTGAGGATGATGGTCCTGCATTGATGGGAGAGAGTGAACTCGCTTTTTTAGCCAACTTGCACAACGCTATACAACTATCGCGTTGGTTATTCAAATTGCTTGATTCCAAAAGTTCTAAGAGTAGCGATAGTCCTGCAAATTTCGATACAATATTAAAGAAAAAAAAGTAGAATATGAGATTTTATACAATGGTGATTGATTAAATTTAGCATCGATCACAATTACCCATTGGCATCAAACGAAACTTGTTAAGTCTGGCATAGTTTCATGATCTTCTTTGTGTTTGGGCCCGGTTTTGACACACTCTACCATTAGTTTACTTGATTCTTTGGCGTAAAATTGCGCTGCGGATCCTCCATTTATTTGAGGCTCCTTTTCAAAGTGTTGAGTTGCAGCCACAAAGGCTGCAGACTCGATTTGTTTGGCATCTTCCTCTGCTTCTTCTTTACTTAT
>JAUTDX010006159.1:0-22355 GCA_030844895.1 Ambrosia x helenae
ATTCCAAAATATAACACAATATCAAGAAAAAAAGACAGAATGAATCGCAGAAATGAAACAATGACGAAAATAAAGAAAATACACAATTCGATACAAAAAAAACAACGATAAAAATCTAAAAACTACAAGCTAAAAAACCAAAATTAAAACCTAAAAATAAGATCATATGGTTCGATGAAACGTTGTCTATGCTGCTAGAGTTTTCTCAAGCTAAAAATCGTTTGTTATGGTTTGACAAACGAAACCTATAAAACCTACAAGCTAGATATCCAAAAAAAATTACCTGATAGGCTGATACGAAGATTGAGTTCTTCTCAATCTTTTTATTAAAAAAAATTAAAAATACTACTGGTTTTATATAGGTTATTTGGGAGATAAAGTATGCTTTCAAATCTCATAAATCCGGTTATTAGTATTTGAAACATTTTATGATTAGAAATTATTCTTTATTTTTTTTTTTTGAACGGCAAATTTTTAACACCCTTATTACACCTCACCTTGCACTTGCAAGGATTTGAACCCACAACCTCACATTTGTAAGGGGGGACACCATTCCACTAGACCAAGAGGTCATGGGTAAATGTTGGCAATTATCGATCATTATGATTCTTGTTGGTTTACTATTTCACCCATATAAATATGAATCTTCACTAGTTTAATAATATTGTGGTCTTCTACTCTTCTTGAATATAACAATGTCGAAATTTGAAGCACTAAACCACGACCAACATTTTTGGTTTCCGTAATATTATAACCATTTTCAACCCTTTTTTCCATGTTATTATTATACTTGCATTAAAAATTTGAAAGCACCCTTATCAAAATTAACATTTAAACATGTCAAAGGATTCTCCAAGGCATGAGCTATCAAAATTATAAATGCACAATGTGGTAATGTTGTAAAGAATGTATATATTTATCATGCATGATCAATACATAATTAAATCTAATAGAAGTTCGTAATAATCTTATGCTCAGGGTCGGCCTAGCCCAATTATTTTGAGGCTAGGGCTTTGGTAACTTTATTAATAAGTTTGAATGTAGTCTAGTGGTGTTAATCATGTTTTACTTCCACACAAGCTTGAGTTCAAATCCCACTGCTATGCGTTTTAAGGATTACTATCTTTTTTTGAACAACCCAACCAACTTCCATTTAAGAACATTGAGAGACTGCTATTGCTTTTGCATGATTTGGAGGGCCCCGAATTTTTATTTTGCTTTAGGCCCCAAAACGGTTGAGCCGGGCCTTGCTTATGCTATACGTCTATGTAGTGTTTCCCAAATAAACTAAAGGTTGTTTGGTTGATTAAGTGTTGAATCATTAAGATTGTCTGAATGGTTAAGAGGCTCTGAATGGTTAAGAGCTGAATCATTCAGCATCCTTTATTTGCTTAATGATTCAGCACTTAATCATTCCATTCAGATGCTGAAAACAAACAGTCTGAATGCTGAATGATTAAGACCTGAATGGTTAAGAGGCTACCAAACAGCCCCTAAGACAGACAGAGAAAGTGAGGCAAACGATTACATATTGCCTTATGTACCACAATTAAGTAAATATACAAATGTTTTATCATATTTTTTTTGAAAGGCAAACTTTATTAAACACACAAAGTAGGGGCAATCTCCATACAATTATTTATATGGTTCTTGTTGTTTTCTACTTAAATTGGTTACGACTTACGTGTTGAACAGTCAATATATATAATTAAAAAAATTTAAATAATTCGCATAGCTCACATCTCTGCTTTGATATATGTTGTTTATAGTAACCGGTCTTAGTTGAGATAGGCGCATGGGGGGATTCAAACATCGCTAGCTTGCACTGGTAGTCTGGTACCGCATATTAGTTTATTTATTAAGTATATTTGCCTCTGAATCGAACTAATCAGTTCAACAGGTTAATTCATAAACAGGCTACAAACAAGTTCGGGTTCAATTAAAATAATTAATTAAACTGGTTGATAATGAATGGTCAAAAACAACAAGAACTCATAAACTCGTAAACTTGTCTAAATATTAACATGCTTCATTGTATTTGACGTCTTCTATTTTATAAGCAAATGTCCCCTTGGTCTCCTTTTATCTTTCAACATCCTGTGATGTGGAATCTAACTTCATCCTTTGTATTTTATGAAGGAAAAAATGGAAATAAATAATCCCAACTATTGATTATACAACATCTGTGATGTGGAATCTAACTTCATCCTTTGTTTTTATGAAGGAAAAATGGAAATAAATAATCCAAACTATTGACTATTGGTCAATAACAGTCCCAACTACGAAATCACCTATTTTGGTCCCACTTCGACATATTGGAAACCAATGGACCCAAATAACGGAGGCTAACTCCGTTAGTGTGATGCTGACGTGGCATGCTTAGGTGGCAAGATGATCCTACGTGGCATGCCACGTGGCAAAATGATCCTACGTGGCATGCCACGTGGCAAAATGATCTACGTGGCATCCTACGTGGCATGCCACGTCAGCATCGCACTAACGGAGTTAACCTCCGTTAGGTGGGTCCGTTGGTTTTCCAATATGTCGAAAGTTGGGACCATTATTTGGTGATTTTATTGGCCATAGTCAATAGTTGGGATTATTTATTTCCATTTTTCCTTTTATGAAAATTGAAAATAAACCTTTTTAAAATGTTTTTTCTATAATTTGTTGTATTTTCTGACACCATCACATGCAATTCGATTTGTGTCACCTCATTTCACCTCACTCAATCACAATTTCATCACTAATTTGGCAAGGGTGGTCATCACGGTCATCACACCCAAACATCGTTGACCAAGTAATGCTCCTCTGTTTCATCACATAACACAGAGACGGAGTTAAAGAATCATAAAACACATCATTGGACCTGAGGAGAATGATGGTGGTGAGCTGAATGGTCCCATCGTTTGATCACGGAGAACAAAGGAGACCAAAATGGTCCCCTGGGTTCAAAAATTTGTTTCCCGCCAAAAAAAAATTGAACAGGGGATGATGATGGTGGTGACCTGAGGACGATGATGGTGATGGCTGAGGTGGTGGTGAGCTGAGGAGGAAGATGGTGGTGGTGATGGTTGGTGGTGATGACGGGTGGTGAAGGTGATGAAGACGATGATGGGAAAAAAAAAGAGAATGAAGGGCGTGATATATGTCACGGGTGTGATAAGATTGTGGCCGTGATACATGAGGTTGGGCGGTGTTTCGCGGTATCACAACGATCACGTGGTGGCCATCACGGACCACCTCGTCTGCCCTTAGTACAAAGACATTTACTATTTAAGGAAATTCTTACCACAAATAATCGTTCGATACGGAAAATAAGAATTAAGGGAGGATGAGGTAATCTTGTTGGAGCTCTCGTCTAATTTAATCTAGAAGGTAAATTAGAAAACTATGTGCTTAAACAAGTGGTTTTATGATGGTTTGGGAAGTGCCCAGAAGCAGGACTCAACTTTTCAATAAATTGTACAACTTATATGCGTTAGGTTCGACGACACTTGTTGATCAGGAGAAGACCAACCTACCGGCTAGCAGTCTGAAGACGCCTTCATGTGGACTCGTTCACATGCACTGCCTGTGACCCATTTGGTTGCTAGAACGTCATCCCTTGTTATTTTTTTTCCCCATTCCCTAACTCTGAAGGACCGTTAAAAAAATGTTTTCCACATCAATAATTACACATACTACTACATCAACACATCGAAGCTTTCATAACCTTCGGAGATATCATTTTTGTGTGTTATGGTTCACATTAGTTTTATAACCTTTCACTCTTCTTTCTTTTCAAATCTGGACAATCCTTTTTAAATGTTTTCATAAATTACATATAAAACACTTCTTCTTGAATTTTGACTTCGATCTTGATGATGAACTTTTAGAATTCTTATTATTTTTCATATGTTCTGGTCTCCTCTAACAAATAGACCTTTTCGGACCTTCATCTTTAGGGTCAGATTTATTCTTCATTAAGGGTCTCTACTTCTATAGCTTCCAAATCAAGAATCAACTTATTAAAATCATCAATATGTTCTTCAATTGACTATTCAATACAATTTGAAAAGCGTATAATCTTCTTTTTTTTTTTGAGATAGAAACGATTATTCATTATCAATCTTTACTTCTACATTTCCCAAATCAAGAATCAACATATTAAAATATCAGTGTGTTCTTCAGTTGTCTTTTCAGATCCCACTTGAGAAGTGTATGGTCTTTTCTAGAGGTACAATCGATAAGCAAGCGATTTTGTAATATAAAGTATATCTAACTTGGACCAAACACCGGCTACGATAGTTTCTTTTGATACTTCTCTAAAAACTATATGACCTAGACTTCAGATGATCACATTATGTTTCTTTTTCATCATCCCCTGCTTTTCTTTGTCTATAAGATCAACTGGTAGACCATTCTCTTCTTTCAGAGCATCAACAACACCGTTGTGCACCAATAACACTTAGAGTTTCAAATGCCATCAACTGAAATCATTTTTGCCATTAAAGTTCTCTAACTCGAACTTCTTTGACATCATGATGAACGTTGATCAATCGATTTCTTGTTTGATTTTGAATCGAGCCTTAACAAGGCTTTGATACCAACTGTAGTAAACTTAACACCAAAATCAACAGAATTAACCAAATGAATGTTAAATCTTATTAACACACCACTAACAAAAGATTACAGAACATGAACAACAAGGAATTACAAAGAAATAGATTAGCCCTAATTCAAAGAAACTTTGACTGTTTAAACCTAATTATAGAGTGTAATCGTTAATAACAAACTAATCACGTATAATAAGACCATTTTTACACGGTCAAGTTCCATTGATTTGCGACTAGAATCTCGTTCAACATTCTTAAAAATTCCAACAAATCTCGATCAACGATTATACAAAAAATCTTTTATTATATATTTCATAAAGCTTTAAAATAATTTTTACACTTGTAATGTTACATTTTTCTTTAACTTATGTCTTTATAAAAGTGGAAGGTGAGCTATTGATCATGCCACATCAGTTAATGCAGCCCACCTGTAACCACGTGTCACGTGGATCCCTCCATATCAAATTGCCCATGTCGATACAAATGAGGAATTTGCGGCAATTACTTTTGCATAAATCAGTATCACAAACCAAATAGGGACCTTAAAGTCCACATATATTAATTCCCAGCTTTGTTTCATGGTAGCTACCTAGGTGTTACAACCACACATTGCACATCGTACAACATAATAATGATTCATGCAGCTGGTATGATTAACAATGAATCAACCAACCATGTCCATGTCAAATTCAATTCCAAGAAAACAACTAAAACCGTTCACTTAACACCATAGGTATTGTATATACACACACATAGTGAGACATATAGTTACATGTATTTGTATACGGTTTACATGGGTACATACAACTAGTATATAAGTATATACGGCATAGGTGTCGGGGTCAAATGAACCAAAGTTTTTTTTAACATAAGTGATTTTGTGGATTAGTAGTCGCGTTGTTGTTTCAGTCAAGTGACGGGATTCATACTCTAGTTATTTTTATTAATTTTACGGCCGAACATTAATAAACAATTAAAAATATATATAGTTGTGCTTAGCTAGTATTAAATAATTAGTTAAAACGCATACGAACAATACTTTCTTTCCACAAAGCTTTACGGTCTTTGATTAATACTATAACACATAGGTTAAAAAAAAAAAAAACTGGATCCGCCACTCCATAATTTTTATAACCAACAATACATTATGTGTTGTCCGTGCTTTTTTTCAGGATCAATTACTAAATATGTTTATGGTATCAACAATCAAAGACTTTTTGTTGCTAAACAAAAGTTTTTTACATTTGGGGCAAAGATGGTTTAATGGTGAATATTATTGAGGCATAGTTTAGTGGTTGGGTAGGGTTAAGTCTAGTGTGACCATATTGATGTAGGTTAGGGACCATTGGTCTTATGGTCCCAGGCAATTGAGACCATAGAGGCATAGAAAGCTATAAGTATAGGCACCTTTTTATAAAAGCCAATTGGGTGTCATCTGGAATGACAACTAAGCATCCAGGATGGATGTACATTAATTTCGTGGCATTCCAATGTACAACTACCTAAAGGTGTTTTTTTTTTTATAAAAAGTTTCTTTAGGAATTGTCTCTAGTCTCTACCCTTTGTAGGACAAACCAACCTCTATTATTTAGGCCACATGCAATGCCATGTCCTTCGCTGCCCCATTTCTAACACACTCCTCTTTTGTGATATAGTAAATGTTTATGTACAATTGTACATTAATTAGTTTCACAATTTTAAGCTACCAAAAGATTTTATTGGTCTCCTTTTATGCTTTAAAGACTTGTACATTAAGCATGGGTTATGAGCAATGTTGTAAGAAAGTCAAGTTGAGTCGAGTCAAGCTAGCTAAGCTTGCTACTTGGTAGAACAAACTTGTACTTTAAACAGGGCTCAAGCTTTGCCGAAAATCTTAGCTAGCTAAGCTTGATACTTGGTAGAACAAACTTTAATGACGAAGAAGCATAACCAATTTGAAATATACATATAAAAATTACATTCACTACTCAAGCATGTAGACTCGAGTATGCAAGGGCGGATCTTAGTGGAGCTAAGACCGGGCCTCGGCCCGCCCAGTTTTTTTGTTTTCGTAGTGTAAATTTTACCGAAAATTTGTATATGTATTGAGTCCGGACCGTCCAGATTGAGCTCGGCCCTACCAGGTGTTTGGTTCAAGATCCGCCACTACGAGTATGGCTTGGGAAAAAATTCCTTTTCTTTATAGACTCGAGTATGGCTAGAAACTATAAATAATAATAATCTAAGCTATACAATTAGACCCATCAAGTATCAAGCTGAATTTTGTGCGCAAACTTGACGAAAGCTTAACTTGAACGAGTTAAGTTCAATCTGAAACTTAATAATTCGATAAAAGGTCGACCCTGAAAAGCCCTACATATGATACCATCAGAAAATTACTTTTGCAACATAATAATAACTAAATCAGTAACGTTTTTGATAAAATAACCGCAATTTAGAAGTAAAACAATAAACATAATTTATAAAAAAATGATTTGACTAATTTGAAATCATGTCACATGTATAGGTAGCTCCGCCTTTGTTGGCCTGCCTCTTTTGCAATAGTTTGATGGCCTTGCATTGACATATATAAAACCAAACTTGGCACATGCATATATTAATGTTTTTGGGTTTCAATTAATTGTTTTGGAAGTGGATAGACTTTCACATTATTAGGTTCTGATAATTCAACTTTCCCGAAGATAACGAGAGAAAAAAGTTAAATAATAATTTTAATAGTAAAACATCATAATTGGGCATTTGGGCATGAGCTAAAATTGATCATCGTCCACTTGTTACTAAAACAGGAAACAAATCTTGTGAATTTCACATTTCACACAAGTAATATGTTAATGTACTAAATAGTAACAGAATACTAAAATTTATTTTGTCATCATTATTTTTACGTCAATTTTAAGGCTATTTGCCTCCTCCAAATTCCATATCAGTGTCACGTCATTTCCTACCCCTTCTCCTCCAAATCAAGGAAATGGTTCCACCTTCCATTTTTTTTATTTTTTTAAAAGGAAAAAGACAAAATATTCCACCAAAAACCATCTCGGGGAGAACGGTGATATTCCACCGAGTTCACCGAAAATTAAATTGAGAGGGGGGGGGGGGGGGTGTTACCCTTGGGGGAGTTGTCGACCTCACCCTTACCGAGCTTCTCCCCGAGTCCACGGCAAATAGCCAAAGTTGAATTAGTTTTAAATATGAATTGAATTCCTCAATTTAATTTTAAGGAAATAGATTCTTTTCAACGTATAAGGAAAGTTGATTTGAATCGAGTGATTAGCGACAAACATACACATCTTACATGTTCGAATTTCACTAAGGGCTTGTTTGGTAACCTCTTAATGAGGCTCTAAACCATTCAGCTCTGAATGGTCCAGCATTCAGACTGTTTGTTTCAACTTAAAAAAAAGATCTGAATTGAATGGTTAAGAACTGAAATATTCAGACTTGGTACATAGCTAAATCAATCAGCACTTAATCATTTAAAACCTCTTAACCACTCAGATCTCTTAATGATTCAACACTTAGTCAACCAAACAGTCCCTAAACCCGATTAACCCTTGTTTCTTGTAACCACTGTTTCGTATGATTTTCACTATCATTGATCCTTAGACATACACATCACACGCATTTGATTTTCATTGCCCTTAACTCCACGGGAAATATTTGTTTTCTAGAGACCAAAATTTCCTGATTGTGATTGGTCACAAATCATCCCTAGGCAACCTCGATAGAAGGGTACTTTATCATCTAATTTTATTTACATTCCATTTTTTTCATAAGTTTACCCATCAAACACCAAATAACTTTTCAATCGCATTTAATTCAGTTTATTTATAACATTCAAAACTCTTTACTTATAGGGGTTTCTGAGAATTTACATACCATTTTCAAGCCATTAAAAAAGTAGACCTTTAGGGTTTTACGACTTAAATAATTTGTACTAAATTTTATGTACGATCAATGGTATAGTAATAAACATAACAATTAGCAAAATTATAATATTAGAATGAGTGAAATTACATATCGTATTGGGCTCATAAATTTGTTATGAATTATTAGGTTACTTAACAAATTTACAAGATTTGAGTTTAAATTAGGCCCAAGTTTAAGTGTTAAATTGGTTATTAAAAAAATACATACATACATATATAGGATTTCTTTTTAAAAAATATGCCCCCCCCCCCCGAGATTTACAGATCCTGTTCGGTTAGCTTCCTCGAACATGCCCAAAGCCGACCCTGTGACTTAACTAATATGTTATGAACTCAACGAGCTTACCTACGACTTCACCGTGAAAAGAAAATGAAAGATAGAGAATTAAATAAAAAAGTTAATACTTATATTTTTGAATGGCCAATGAAACTATTACCCGACTACCCGGGGATGCCAACCCCTTTGGTAAAAGCTCCCCATACACTCGGGTTTACCAATAGTGCTAGGTAGCCTAAGCCCACAATTTCTTGAACCGGGAAAAACCTGCACGCCAGAAGGCCTGTCGCAGTATAACCAGGGTGAGATCAAATTCAAATTTGAGATTTTTTAGCACCAAGATATAACCCTCATTTTTCGTGTCACTCCACCACAAGGGTGGGTGCGAGGCAAAAAAAAAACATTTCATGTTTACACTGATCAATGATATATGTGGTCTAACATTAAGATAATCAAGATTAAAAACATTTCATAATTCACGAGACATTTCATGTATCTAGGTGCATTATTTGCATTGTTTGTTGGACCATACTCGCTTGAGCTTGGTTGCAACTTGCAATTCGATCTACAATCCATCCACACATTATATTGTTGTCATATTTATTTTGTAGAAATATAATAAATCTGCCTCATTAATTCAAACCAAATCATATATAAAGAAATATTTTAAAATTTTGACATCACACGTTTGTTGACGTATAGTTGATATTTTGCAAAGGGACACTCTCCTATCTATTTTCTTATTTTAAACTTTTAATATCAAAGCATCTTTGATGAAAAGTCTAAAGATGTGTATCGCGTCACTATTTGTCCGGTTACCCTTATCACAACCAAAAACATTACAAACGCCTCTTTTACCCACTCATAGAATCCGTCCAACTTACCGCTATCATTGTTCACATACCGAAAAAGCTTAGGGACTCCATATAAGCTTTAAATGCTCTAAACGCACGTATTGTGGGTACTTTTAATCAATATCTATAACATTTTAACGTGTAACATAGTACTATAAGAAAACATGGACATGAACTATTAGAGTTAAATCTCTAACTCGTGTTATTTGATTTTAATTTGTGAATTCGTTTGAAAATGGAGGGAAAATGTGTGTGGGGTGAGGGGGTAGGGGATGGGAGCATGTGAGGGTAGGCATATTTGCAAGGCTTTTACAACTAGATCTATGGTTCAAAGGAATCAACAACATGGGGAGCTCTATTCAAGTAAGACTAATAATAATAATTCAATATCTCATTTCAATATATTATACAAAATCAAGTTGCGTAAAGTGTTGGTATCCAAGGAGCACTTGGATATATTATTTAATTAATTAATTAATTATAATTTATATAATACCGTATCTTTTAATTCTTTACTGACGGAAACAACAGTTCATTTAAGGAATTTTAATTCTTAAAAAACTGTTTTAAATCATATTAAACGACAGTTCATTCAAACAACAGTTCAATGTTGCTTTATCAACATCACATCTTATACATACATGAACCTTTGTTTTATCATGAATTTCTTCATTGTGCCCAAAATGAGTTCCACTAAACAAATTTAGTCGATACATTAATAGTATGATTAAAAGTGTGCTTAAACTGGTTCAACTCATTTAATTCATTTATGACTCGCATGCCATGTTTAACTAATTACATTAAACAAGCTAACAGTTTGGCACGTTGTTTAAAATACGACAAGTTTTAGATATTTTTATATCACGTGTCAACATGATCCGTTTAACATAAAAAGTATGTATTAAAATAGGTTCATTTGTATCAAACTATACTATTTTGAAATGTGTAATTATGAATGTTTTGAAATGCATAATTTGAAAAATATAAAGTATCTCAAACAAAAAAATAAATCAAGTAAAAGTATATAAAATCTAGACATTTAAATTCACTGATATTAAGAAATAAAAGTTTTCTAATTTGGGGTTCGTGGGGAAGTAACCTCGTTATCCCCTAGGACATAGATAAGACTTGCCTCTAGGGTGTTAATCATGTCGGGTTAATGGGTTGGCGGGTTCACATGTTTCGGGTTGATAGATTGAAATGTGCAACCAGAACGGGACCCATATTATTATTTGTGTCAAAGATTTCAATACTAAACCACACCAACATAAATTTGGGTCAACCCGAATACGACTCGTTTAACCTGTATTTATAAGTGAGTCATACTGTTAACGAGTCATAAGCCGGGATGTTGTGCTGTAAACGGGTTCACGGGTCAATCAATTTTTATACGTGTCAACCCAAACTGTTTTTAGTATAGGTCGACTTGAACCCAACCCATTTTTTTACCAGATCGTGTTAGTTGGCCCAAACCTGTTTTTCGTGTCGGTTTCAGATCATATCAAGAATTACCGTCCCTACCTTTTGTTACACACTTTCACCCTTTTAGATCCAATTTGTGATGAGTGTGATTATACTATGTGCGTTTGTTAAATAAATTCATTGATAATAACATATGAATACGGATAGGTAAAGCGATTTTATGTATTTATCGACTATATAAATTAGTTTTATTTGAAATAAAAATGTTTAATATTTTGGTGGTCAACACGTGTAAATAATTTAAACTAGAAGTACAAAAATGGATCTAAAACAATAGTAAGATAAGGGTTTGGTTGGGGCCAATGGCAAAGTAGGAAAGTTGTGGATAAGTGTTCACGTGGTGTGCATGTGTTGTCTTCTTTTAGAAAGTGACATCATACGATTCTCCATAACAATTACCTTGTTCATGGTTTTTGACTTTTATCAGTGTATATAAATTACTTTCATCTTTGTATCTTACATTATGGTTTGGTTTGATAAATAAAGTTCACGAAACATGTTTAAGCTAAATTTTAGAAAATGTTGTTAGTTAAAGGGTGTGGAATGTAAATTCTATGAACACTAGACTGTGGTTCATCTGCCACGTGTCACTGATGTCAGGAACACATTGTATGCAACCCAACAACCTACCCCACCGGGCCCACCATCTCTAATGAAACAATGACACGTGTATACACATACATAAAATATCATACAATTCTTAGACCATAAGGATACGGAGTGGAGGGGAAAGAGGGGCGTGATGAGTCATGTGACGCTTGTGGGACCCATATTTGAAAAAGGTGAAAATTGTGGGGAGTGGAATGGGGAAAAGAGGGTGAAGAGAATAATATTATATTATTTAAATTGTGTGTTAAAGTTAAAAAAAAAACAAACCAATCAACTTGCTCCACATCGATCCACCCATGCCCATGAGATTTTCCCCGCCCAAGTGGCTTCCCCCTTCCATGCCAAGGTGGGGTGGTGTATTGGGCTGAAGGAGTTTCCCCGCCCCCCTTTCCCCCCACTCCGGATACACTTAGACTATGGGGAGTGAAGGGGAGGAGTGCATGATGCGCCATCTAACATATGTGGGGTCCATTTTTTAAGCTCAAAAATATGGTGGGGAAGGGGTTGAAAGAAATAATATTATTATTATTGTTTGTGTGTTTAATTAAAAAAAAACCAATAAGTTGCTTCCACATCATCTCCCCCTACCGCCCCACGCCAGTGAGAAATCCCCCCCCCCCCTCCTAGGGATGGTGCAGATGGGGTGGAAGGGGTTTTGACGCCCTTTTTCCCCTATTCCCGCAGTCTTATAAATGTATTTGATTGATATCCTTTTCTCTTCACTCCTCTTAGGGACTGTTTGGTTGATTAAGTGATGAATAATTAAGTTGGACCTCTTAATGGTTAATTTTCTTGTCCCACATTGGTAGAAGAGTCTCATTAAGGTTCGGCCTAGTTCAGTGCTTAATGATTCAATGCTTAATGGTTTAGCAACATCTCATATCTTAATGGTTCAGCCTTAACCATTCCATTCAGAAGCTGAAACAAACGCACTAAATGCGAATCATTCAGCGCTGAATGGTTCAGAGCCTCATTAAGAGGCTTACCAAACAGCCCCTTAGTCTCTTACACAACACAAACTATTTGTTTCTTATAAATGAGGACTTTGTTATCATTACATTACATTAACGTCATGTCTTTTTTGAGTTTTATTTTCTCGATGTATTTAGAAAAAAAAAAAGAAGCATAAATCGTTATATTATATTCATTTAAAACTAATGAAATATTATAGAATATGCTTATAATCTTTGTATTTATGATTGTGATTATACCTTTGTATATTTATACCCTATGATCAATGAAGAATGAATCCAGCATTGAATCACAATACTCAACATGGTATCAAGCCAAAAACCTACCCTAATCGTCTCTTCTATCGTCATCTTTCTCATACCTTCTTTTTTTTTTCGGCCACTGCACCTTCTTCACAGAAACCTTCTTTCCTTTATTAGTATTTTCGATCACTTCAACTTTGCACCTTCGACCACTACACCCTTCGGCCCACATCCTCAATCCCACACCAACACTTGCGTTACACCCAGCCCACCCCTACAAAGTCCATCCACATCTCCTACACCTACCAACTCCCCCCAACCGCATCCATAGCCCACACCTATCGGCCCAGCCCAACAAACACTGCCCAACAGCCCCACGACCCAACACACCAACTGCCATCCTCACCAACCAGCCTCGACACCCACTGCTTCACACCACAGCCCCATTCCGGTCCCTCCTACACCTCCCACTCGCACAATTCAAACCCGAGCTATGTCAGGCACACCAAACCCAAACACATATTCAACCTCACCACCGGTACCGTTGTCCCAATCCCAAAAAACCCGAAAGATGCCTTGTCCAACCCGACAACTATCCGCACAGTTTAATCTCTAACTTTGTCCCAAGCATGGTCGATTCATCAACTAGATGTCACCAATGCTTTCCTACGCGGGAACCTCACCGAAACTGTGTACATGTATCACCTATGGGTTTTCGTCATTGGGATTTTTCGGACCATGTTTGTCTTCTGAAGAAATCTCTATATGGACTAAAACAGGGCCCACGAGCATGGTACCAAAGGTTCACCGACTTTGTCACAAACATTGGTTTTATTCAAAGCCATTGTGACAACGATCTCTTTACATACCACCAAGGGGTGATATCGCATATTTACTTATATATGTGGATGATATTATTCTCACAGCCTCCTCTGACACTCTTCGTCTGTCTCTCATGTCCAGCCTCACAGCTGAATTTGCTATGAAGGATCCTGGGCCCTAAGTTACTTCTTGGGTATTAACGTCACTCGAATAGGTGACAAGATGTTTCTTTCTTAACATGCTTATGCTTTAGACATCATTACTCATGTAGGTATGCAAACCCACAACCCCGTGGCCACGTTAGTAGACACCAAACCAAAGCTAAGTGCCTTGGTCAGCGAACCTTTTGAAAACCCGACTTTATTTCAAAGCTTAGCTAGTGCGCTTCAATACCTAACCTTTACCAGGCCATACATCAGCTACGCAGTCCAACAGATCTGTACGCACATGCACGATCCAAAGGTCGATCACTGGAATGCTTTAAAGCGTATTAGTCGTTATATTCATGGGACATCGACTTATGGACTGACACTCTCTTCTTGTTCAGACATTTATTTACGGGCATACACTGATGTTGACTGGGTCGGTTGCCCAGACACCCGTCGTTCTACATCAGGGTACTGTGTTTATATGGGTCCAAATTTATTATCTTGGTCATCCAAGCGCCAGTCTACTATCTCCAGATCCAGTGCTGAAGCTGCGTAGCGTGCAGTTGCTAATGTCGTGGCAGAGATTTGTTGGCTACGTAACCTTCTTCTTGAACTACGTCACCCTCTGAAGACTGCTACTCTTGTCTACTGTGACAACATCATCGCAATATATCTCTCTGGTAACCCGGTTCAGCATCAATGCACCAGAGATGTCCTTTGTCTCTGCTTCACATGTCCAAACCATCGTAGTCGCCCTTCCTTTATCTTATTCGATATATTAGCCACTTCTAGCCTTTCCCTAAAAACCTCGTTTCTTATCCGGTCTAACCTTGTGTGGCCACACATCCACCTCAACATCCTCATCTCTGCTACTTCCATCTTTCGTGATTGTATCTTTCCCTAAAAACTCGTTTCTTATCCGGTCTAGCATTGTGTGGCCACACATCCACCTCAACATCCTCATCTCTGCTACTTCCATCTTTCGTGATTGTATCTTTCTGATGGCCTCCACGAATTCCTATCTTGGACAACATAGCAGGTCGCACTGCAACTCTGTTTAAAGTAGACATTAAAGATGTCAAAATAATCCCACTCTTACTATACGCATCACAATTGATTACGTTATTTGTACTAATAAATGTGTAATTGAACGTAACGTTACAATAGGTTAAACACGCTGTTTATTGCATACGTCAAAACAATGTACAACGATAATTCTATGTTATGTTATTGCTTGTTTGAGTTTTGTAAAAAAAATATACCTTTTTAGGTATTTAGAGTACAGTTTTATTATTATTATTATTATTATTATTATTATTATTATTATTATTATTATTATTATTATTATCTTCTATATTAAATGAGCGACACATTAACAGTGATTTACAAAAGCCACAACACAGAGTACAAGTACCGTCTATTTTTGTTTACTTATGGCTTTACTTATATTTATTGCATATAATATTATTATATTCTATTGTTTATATATTAATTGAAGGACTTTTTAACATATATATTGGCCGAAAACTTTATGTTAACTTTATTTTCTGCCACTAACTTTTAGGTTAACTTTATTTTCTTTCAATTTAACCACCAAACTTTTATCTTTTAGGATTTAAAACTTTGTTCATTAACTTTTAGCTTAACTTTATTTTCTTCTAATTTGACCACCAAACTTTGACCATCAAACTTTTAGCTTTTATGATTTCAAACTTTGACCACCAAACTTTTAGCTTTTAGGATTTCAAACTTTGACCACCCAACTTTGGCCACTAACTTTCTTACTAACTTATGTACTTTATTTTCTTCCAATTTGACCACCAAACTTTGACCGGCAAACTTTTAACTTTTAGGATTTCAAACTTTTATCATCAAACTTTTAGCTTTTAGGCTTTCAAACTTTGACCACCCAACTTGGCCATTAACTTTCTTACTAACTTATGTATTTTCTTTTCTTCCAATTGAGCACCAAACTTTTAGCTTTTAGGATTTCAAACTTTGACCACCAAACTTTTAGCTTTTAGCCGCGAGTATTTTTTTGAAGCCCACGCGACAATAACAGTCACTTAATATTATCTTTTATGTCCACGAAACCGTCCACAATTACGCGAAAGAATGCAGGAAAATCGTTGCCCATAGTGCTACTAAACAGTTCTGCACAACAAACGTGCCCGCCGCTTTGCGGCGGGTTAACAAAAACCTAGTTATTATTATACTTGGATAAAATGGTTGATGAATAATAATTTTGTCATTCATATGACATCATCTTATCGTTATGTCGTTGTCTATCCGTAAAAAGTTGTAGACTAAATAACACATGTTCGTTTGCTTTGTCGAACCTTCTCTTGCAAGGGTAATATTCAAATGTTTGTCTTTAGATCTTGCAATGTATCAAGTGGTAGCGTGTTCACATGTGAAACCTCAAGACCCTGGTTCGACACGGCTTACCTACTTAAAGGTGCTTCCAAGTAAGAATCAGTGAGGCTTCCCATGATTCTGAAGAATACCGGCCTTCTCTCCTCTGATAGGCATAGAAACAGGAATCGAACCCCCACCGTCCTAGAAAGTTCCATTATTATTCATGACACAAGTATGATTCGAACTTAATCTCTCTCCCTGATCTTGATCTCAGGAGTAGCATCATTGTTATTACCAACAACTAGCCATGATTGAATCCTCCAAATCAGTTGTCACGATTTGAACAATTTTTCATTTTGTTTACATGCATTAAATAAATCATTGCTTAAATGCCATTTTGTTAGATGGCAGAACTCTTTTACATTTTAGGCTTATTCTTGTAGCCCAAAACTTAAAACATTATGCTTTTTTTAGGTTTATTCTCACATCTATTTTAATTAACGGAATGTTGGAAACACCAATAACTAGTCGAAATGTTATATTAGTCCACGATGTTCTTAGGCCACAACGTCCCAAGTGTAAATGAACCGAGTCAAGTCCGAGCCTGACTGGGCTCGGGCTCGAGCTCGGATCATCATGCTTTTATGAAGCTCGAGCTCGGCTCGAAAGTAAAACCCAAAGCTCGAGCTCGACTCGGCTCGAAATAATTTTAGAACAATTTTAAAGGAGCTAAAAGCTTGGCTCGAGCTTGCTTCGATAGCTTAAACGAGCAAAAGCTCGGCTCGCCAATGTTAAATAGTAGGCATACTATAAATAAAATAACAGTAATATAAAATTTGTTTGGGCTCGTTTAGGCTCGTGAGTCTAAACGGTCTTTGTATGAAAAACTCAAACTCGGGCTCGATAAATAAACGTGTCTTTTTTCAAGCTCGGGCTTGGGCACGTTAAGGCTCGGCTCATTGCGCATCATTTACACCCCTAGTCCCACTCCCACTACCTACTACGTGAAAAGTGAAAACCCATATATTACAAGGCGAGGCCCAATATAATGCAAGATACTAGCAACTAACTCAAGAGTTCACGTCTATAGCCAGGCCCAATAACTACAAAGCCCATATTTGGTTATGTTTTAGGCCCATGAGTCTGTATATATATTTAACAAAAATAATAAATAAAAAAAAACATATGAAGTCGATCAGGAAGAACACCTGCTCCTAATGCCAACTGCCAACCTTCTTAAGATCATAATATTCGGTATCCTAATTTATAATCTCTTTCCTTTCCTTTTGCTTAACTTTAATCTGGTTTCATGTTAGTTCATTATGTTTAATCACCACTAATTTAGATTATAATTCTTTAATTACATCATGCATTTTGTTCCTTAATATGCCATCACCTTTAAATAATTAAATCCAACGCTTACAAGTAATTGATTTGAAGTCAGTGAATACAGTTGTCTTGATTTAGCAATTTAGGACACTTTTATCTGGAACCTGTAATTGTTAACAAGCCTAACCCTAACCGAACCGTACCGAACCGAATAAACGTTATAAATAGGTTTAATTAGTTGATTTAGGTTCGGTTTAGACACTTGCATATTCGGATTGGTTATTGGTTAGTGACAAAAAAAAATTCCAAATCCGCATAAACTTATCCGAACAAATCGAATAAATCAATATCCGATCGGTATGAACAACTTTAGGTAGTGTTTGTTTCATGGATGGCAAAGGAATTGGAATTGGAATTGGAATTCGCACGAGAACTATAACTTGATTTGGAATTTTGATGTGTTCGTTTCATAAAATAGAATGAAATCTCGATTGAATTGAAATGTGGATTCCCTTCCGTATGCTGTTGTTCAATTACAATTCCTTCTTTTGTTGTATACGAACATAAGAAGTCGAATACACATTCCAATTCCATCCGAATTCCATTCCATTCCCGTGAAATGAACGCTACCTAATATTTCGTAATGAAACGAGCATGCTCCGCAACAATTCTTACGGCTAATTTATTTGTTTTCGAGTTCTAAAGTGCAAGTATGAATAACATTGATTCAAATGATAGAATCATTATATTCAATTTCGATACATCATTAATTCAAAAGGGGATAGCTGGGTACATACCAATACCCCGCTAATTGTTGCGGAGCATGCTCATTCAAATGATAGAATCATATACTTGGTTTAAAAAGCGCGAGGCGCTCCGATGTGTTTTGGGTCCAAAATCCGAAGCGCGGGGCTTAAAACGCGAGGCGAGAGCTTCACGTATGTGAGGCGCCTAGTGTTAAAAAAAATTATAAAAAAATATTTATATATGTCAATATGACATTTTCTACATGTTAATCAATCATAAGCATAAAAACATGATTATAAAACACCTTTGAACACTTAAAAAGCATATTCAAAACATAAAAACGCCAAGGCACTACTGTAGCGGGCCAAATAAAGCAGTTTTAAAAGGGTTTTTTGGGCTGAGGCGCTACTTGTAGCGCGTGCCTCAAGCGCTTGAGGCGGCGCTTCACGTAGTCCGGCGCTTTTTGACAAAAAAAAAGCGTTTTTCTTGGAGCCTCGGGCGCCTCACGCCTCAGACGCGCTTTTTTAAACCAAGATCATATATTCAATTTCGAGTGTAGAAGGTGGTCCACGGTGACTCGCAGAGCCCTAAGAACCAAGGGTTTGTGTTTAGCAGGATAGGCTTTGCGATTCAAAAGGGGATAGCAGCACAGCTTGTTGCCCGCTTATCCACCATCTAAATGTAACTTGTTTTGTCTTGGTATGAAATAAAAGCGATAAAAAGTTAAATTGAAAAAAAAAATTTAATTCATTCACTAATTAAATGAGCTGAGCAACAATTCTTATTGCTAAGCTATAAATCCATACACTAAATAGTAGATAATATGTATACATTCTATGCATCCTTATGTTTCATCTTCTAATCAAGATTATGAAACCTTTATATGTTGTAAAACCTTTAGGTTTAGTGTCACTAGAGTTCTAGTTTTTAATCACTCCTAGTGGTGTTGACTGAATGGAGAGCATATGTTTGACATCACCAATGTGTATACTATGTTGACCCATAGGAATTCTTCTAATCCCAGATCTATCAACAACACTCAAGAATTTGCACACATGTATATTTATAGGCACTTTGAGCTGTCCACCGGCTGGGACGTGCACCTTCGCGAACGCCACCAACTGTTTGTGTGGACCCCAGTGGCCAACTGGAGGGGTAGAGTACACGAGCATTGTGTGGGACCCGTCTTTAGACCCCGTGTTTTTAACATCCATTTGTAGACTAATCGAAAGACCGCCACATTTGGCATGGGTCACCCCTTACTGCATCGGTGGTTGCGGTTGTGTTTTTGTGGCGGCCGTCCACTGGGACTGTGAATATTGCTGGTGCGTTTGCGAGTGTGTGAATGATATTTGAGTAGCCGAGCCCGTGACCAAATGGATACACAACTGGGCCGTTGTAGAAACGGTATGTCCGGCCTGGGTAACCCGTTGCTTGATTTGATCTCATGTCCATTGTTGTCATTGGGACCTTGGTGAGGTAATCTTGATGATACCAAGTCATTGGTAGCTTTCCTCCTGCAAATAAAATTGCGATTAGCAAATGATTGTTGAAAATTCTATATCTCATACGGTATACCTGGATTATGTGTTCCAAACAACACATCAGCAATGGCGGCACCGCCAGCTTGGCCGGGTAACCAGCCCAAACAATAGCACCAACCCGTGGATCACGCTCAGCAAAAGACACATCAACAGGCCCACCAGACATCAACACTAAAATGGTCGGTCCCTTGATGCTGCAGCAACCTTAGATACAAGTTCTTGTTGATATCCAGGTAAAAGCAGCCCATCTCTATCCTTAAACTCTGCCTCTATTGACTGGTCCAGGCCCATTACCAGAACAGTGGCATCCGCATTTCGGGCTGCACGGATTGCATCACCAAAAAGGTGAGCGTTTTTGCAGTGCACGTTTTTGCAGCCCGGCGCGTGAGCTGTCTTTGTGTATCTTGATATTCCTTGGAGTGGTGTTGTGTATCCACACGCGATACCTGTCAAGAAAACCAAAAAAAGCTACAACTATATAAAAGTTATACATTGATAATCTGTATTATGTTTTTTTTTTTTAAAAAGAAGTTAATAAACTTTTGTAGTTAATGTCATAAAAAATCAATTACTACCGATTTTTGGCTCAGTAGTGTAAATTTCCTCGGTTTTATCCAAAAATTTTGTATTTTTTGAGTCTGCCGCCATCGATTTGAAAAGAAATTTGGGACTCGTGACTTTCGGTCCCCACCATCCAAAAGTTCAAGATTCGCCACTGTATGCATTAACTTTTAGATTAATCAATTACTAGAGTAAGGGCCATAGAATACGGTATACCTGCATAGTTTCCAATCATTGTAACAGTAACATCTGAGTTAGGGCCTATGACAGCGACAGTGCGATGGCGTTTAGGGGATAATGGCAGTGACGGGCCATGATTCTTAAGAAGAACAATCCCTTGCCTTGCTGCTTCAAGGGCTAACTCCTGGTTAGCTGGGGTGCATACGTCCCGTGGCCCAAGATTACCAAAGATCTGAGATGATGGCTCACCATCAAACATGCCTAATCTCATTTGAACCATAAGGGTGTTAAATAATGCACTATCGATGTCGGTCTCTTTCAACAGACCTCGGTTAACTGCACCTTGTGTGTGCACAGCTAGGAATGGCCCACAATCCAAATCCAAACCTAAAAACATAACAAAACTTATTATAATGTGTGCAAAATCTGTTCCATGATATTGAAAAATTATGTTGTTGGTCCGGTCCGGTTCAAAGCCAGACTGTTTTCCTTTTATTAATGCAAATTAGTAAGAAACAATATTAATATGTTGCATCAAGTGCTGACGTGCTGTAGAACAGTATGGTAATGTTATAACCTGCTTTTATAGCATCTGCTGCAGCCTCTTCAGGAGTCGTGTGTAGTGTTGATTGTCGTAAAATACTCCAACAGAGTCGCAATCTGAGACGATGTACCTTTTTCCAGGAACAATGCCAACAATATAAAAAGACAGATAAGCGCGACAGGTAAACAAATGTATTCAATTGCAAAGCCAAAAATCATTGGATTTTACTAAGTGTGTTAAACAGGTTTTGTTCGTGGTTCGAACCTGTCATGAACCTAAACACGACGCTAGTTTTTAACAGGTTCGAACCCGTCTACCTTCTATTGTGATGTAAAGTTCGTTTTTCGTTTTAATGAAAACCAATGTTTATTAATAGGCAAAAGCCGCAAAACTATTAATATTGAATATACAATACAAACGTGTATAAATATAATCATGTTTAAATTATAAAACCTGATGCTCATTTATTGTTGATCTTTTCAAATTTGGTATATCCAATCGGTTTAGGTTACAATATGAAACACATTTTTTTTAAAAAGAAAAGTTATAAAATTAAATGGGTCAACCTCCCAGGTTGACCCAAACATGACCCGTTAGCTAAACGTGTTCATGGGTTTGACTGAAAGTCTGATCCAAAACCATTAGACTAATCCAAACTTGCAAATTTCGTGTTAGTTTTATGTCATTTGTAAACCAACACCGTGATATCACTGAACATGTGCCATTGTGACATCATCAGGGCGAAGTATAATGGGGGCCAGGGGTGGCCATGGCCCCCTGTTTTTTTGGCGCAGTAGTGGAAATTTGCGATTTTCATAGGTAAATTGAGTCAGGGTTGAATCCGGCCCCGCCGATTTTCCACTACCGATCAAAAAAATTTGAGTTCGGGCCCCCGCCGATTCCGAAACCAAGCTTCGCCACTGGACATCATCATAATCTATTACACTAACATTCATTAGTTGTATGATTTTAAATACCCGTTGAGTGGCAAGCCCCACGAATGGTGTCACGAAGAAGTCGAGGGTCAGCACAGGTAGGAATGCCGTTAACTTGATTGTAGGAACAACATTACACTTGCTACTTTCCCTTGCATAACGCATTGGTCTAAATGGTACTTCAAATGTATCCACCATTTCTTGCTTGCTTACCTGCATTTGC